>FQSS02000717.1:61273-77589 GCA_900128795.2 Malbranchea cinnamomea | reverse complement strand
TGGGCAGAACCCTTTCTACACTGGACAGTCAATGCCAACTTGGTCCTCACTATGGAGCCAGGTACATCCACACGAGGGCGTAATATGCTGGACTATGCTTGGGCAACTCTACAGCTATTTGTGAAGGGAGTAGACACACAGGTGTCTAATGCCCTGTTTACCTCCTCAGACCATGAGACTCTGCTCACCAAGATCAACCTACCCAGGCATACGATTTCCCAAAAAGCAAACACTCGCTTCCGCCTTGACACCATAGACAAACAGCTGTTTGAGCAAATGCTTGAGACAAACGTAGCTATATTAGCTCAGTTGAGCGAGCTCTCTACAAACCCAAGCACAGATCAACTAGACAATCTCGCTCAAGGCATTACAGAGACCCTGGTAGCTGCTATGAAGGCCTCTACTAAGAGGGCATCTGGACGAGGTACGGGCTAACCTTGGTGGAATCAGAAATACCAGCAGGCAATGGTGACACTTCAGCGAGCAAAGCGCTGGGACCCCAGCTCTATTGAGGATACTAAGAGAAATGTACGCAGAGTTGTCTGAAGAGCAAAACAAGAATACTAGCAGGGCACAAAAGCTGAGGCCTCTGAAGGAAAAGACATCTTTAGGATGATTAAATGGGCTCATTCAACAGGTTGTTTTCACTCACCTCCTCTGAGAGATGAAAGTGCAGGGGTACTTAAAACAGTGCCTAGAGAGAAAAGGGAGCTCCTATAGCAGGTACTGCTGCAGAAGGCTGCAAGTAAACCAGACATTCCAGTCGACTGGTCTAACCGCTCCCCAGAACGGCTGCCCTTTCCTGAAGCTACAGTGCATGAGATACAGAACAGTCTACTGAATACCGGCAACACCACCCCAGGTGTGGATAATGTGCCAACTGCTGTGCTGAGAAAAGCATGGAAGCATATTTAACTCCAGGTGGAAAACTAGTTGTGCTGCCCAAAGCCAACAGAGACTCAACAGCTCCCCGCTCATATTGACTAATAGCTCTACTGTCAACTCTTGGCAAAGGCCTGGAATACTTGGTGGCCCGGAGGCTTGCCTGGACAGCTATCCATGAGAAAGTAGTTCATCCTCAGTATTTTGGAGCGCTCCCAGGGTGAGCGGCCACAGACCTAGTAGTCGCGGTTATGCATGATATCGAGGAGTTCTGGGCTCGAGGCAAAGTGGTCTCCCTACTCACCTTAGACATCAAGGGCGCTTTTGATGCAGTACTCCCAGGAAGGATGGTGAAGAGATTGCAGGAGCAAAGTTGGCCACCTAACCTCATTAGATGGGTGGAGAGCTTCATGACCGACCGCACAGGCAAGATTAGGATGGATGGCATGTTGGGAGACCTCTTTAGCATTCTAGCAGGATTACCGCTGGGCTCTCCTGTATCTCCAATTCTGTTCATGCTCTTCATCCAGCCTATGTTCTTCTTAGGATCTCCGCAAAGAAAGCGCTCGTACTCAGGATACGCAGATAATATAGCATTGCTCAGTGTTGGAAACATGTTAGATGAGAATATAGCCAATCTGCAGGAGGACTTCAAGCTGCTGCACACTTGGGCAGACAGTAAGGGGCTCACATTCGACATAGCCAAAACTGAGCTTGCACACTTCAGCTGAAGGAAAAACAACGCTAACCTCCCAATATTGCTAGAGATTGGGTGACAAACCTACTCAATAACAGCCTCCCCATTGGACGGCTCTATACGATATTTGGGAATTTGGCTGGACCGAAAACTGAGTTTCAGGAAACACGTGGAAACTATGAAGGCTAAGGCAAGGCATGTGGCCAGTGATATTCGGACGCTGAGCAACACTGTTAGAGGCGCTCCTGTCCAGTTGCTGAGGCAGGTAGTACAAGCCTGTGTGCTCACAGTGCTGTGCTATAGTGCAGAGGCCTGGTGGCCTGGCTCCTCGTGGACTGAAAGAGGTAAGGAAGTCTCCAATCAAGTGACCAGCTGCGTCAACCAACTAGACCTAGTGCTACGGGATGCCCTGAGAGAGGCACTGCCAGTATACAAAACTACACCTATCCCAGCGCTTCACCTTGAGATAGGGATCGGCACCTACTGGTAAGGCGCTGCTCAAGAGCCGCCTACAACCCTCCCCATACTATACACCTGTCTCGAGCTGCTGCACAGGCCGATACTGCAGAGTTGCACAACCCTCTAGCCTCTCCTCCCTGGGCGTGCACAGCAAGGAAAGATGACTCACAGATTAGCTTCCCAGCTACCTGCAGCAAAGAATAAGCAGCTAAGGACTTTAAGACTTGGTTTCAGAAGCGAAACCCCTTAGACATAGTGGTATTTACAGACGGTTCTCAGCTAGTCCACCCTCAGCATGCGGCTGGTGCAGGCTGAGCTATATGCTAGGGCAGAAACTATCCAGTGGTAGTGACAAGGAATCTCCCACTACCTGAAGCTGAGGTGTTTGATGCAGAGGTTACAACTGCCCTTCATAGATTAAGAGTAGCCACTAGCTCCATGCAGGCCAAGTATTCTGACCAGGAAGCCAAAGCTGCTGGAATATTGGGGGCAGCTGCGACGCCTCACGATGGACCTGCCACCCTAGCATATATGCGTCAGCAGATCAAGGAACAGGCTATGCAGGCCTTCAAGGAACACTGGGCCCAGAACACACTTAGGCGGTACATAGAGCTAGAGATTCTACTGCAGAAGGCTCCTGCTGAGATGAAGCTCCCGCGCTTCATACTAGGGAAGCTATACTCTGCCCGCACAGGACATGGAGATTTTGCAGAATATCACACCCGCTGGCAACATGAAGATGCGGAATGTCACTGCCAATATGGTAGTCACAAGAGCCAGGAGCACTTCTATTACTGCCGCCTAGCTAGGCGCGTAACGGTACAACGTCAGCGCCTAACCTACAATATCCGTGAAATGCTGGCAACCCCCAAAGAGGTACAAGGATTCCACAACTAGATTAAGAAGACAGCCTTCTACAGAGACATCTGCCCAACACGCAAACTGCTAACTACAGCCAATAGGCTACAACCAAACATTCCTTTCCAATTGTCCTCTCTCTCTCCCTCCATCCTTTCCTCTACTCTTTTTACCTATCCCTCTATCCAAACTTGAGCTCTTCGAGTGCTGCGGCCACAAGGCTCTATCTCCATAGGCTCTGCTGGTGTAGTTATACAGCATCCCATTTGCTCTATGTGTATTTTAGCTATTAGATAGGTAGTCCCACTCTGCCTGCTCTATAGTCAGAATTGGCTTAGATCACGTGCCCCTTATGGGCCAAAATCCTCTGACGTTAAACAATGACACATACACATACACACATTAAATATACACGGGTTGCGAAGTCTGACTCTGCCACCTCCTCGTGGTGCAGCCTGGTAACATCACCAAAAGGTGATGGCCAAGAACGGAGCGGCATTTGTGGGCTCCTTATCGCCTCCCTGTCAAGCCCCAGCTCTAGGACCGGTGACAGATCGACAAAAGGCCATGTTGGCCTGCGAAGTGATCGAGTGTTTAATCCACGGGTGAGAGAGCTGCTCCCCTCCTCCAACCTCTACGAACAGATACTGACGCCTCTCGATCCTCCTCTTCGCTATCAGTCAACTGCACAAGTGATGGGCTCTGTCTACAGCTATGTCTGTCCATGGTGCCATGCATCAGGTAGCTCATAAGCCAGCTCACAACCCAAGAAAGACACCACTATCTCTCTATTGAAATATATACCAATGCTTGTATGGGTTCTTCCCTTTTCCCTGTAGGGTTTTTAGGTTTTTCCCCTCACACCAGCAGATTCTATAGACTTGAAGGAGTGGATAACTTCAGGGAACTGAAATATCGTGGAATTAGGGACCTGGGATATAGATTTTTGTCTGAGAAGAATTTCAATGTTGGAGACACATGAGCTCTGCCGGTGTAGCTGTACGGCATCTTACTTATACCATTTGTATGTAGCTACTTGATAGGTAGTTTTACTCTACCCGCCCTATAGTCAGGATTGGCTCTTAGATCACGTGCCCTATATGGGCATGTGACATCTGGGCATTAAATATTACTCACTCACTCACTCGTTAAATGTAACGTACTTTACCACTTACTTGATCACACCACATTCTTGATCATTTAATCACGTGATACAGTCTGCCTTGCAAATACCAATCAAACTTCTTGAATTTTAACTTCGTACATCCACATCAGTAATCACATTACATCAATACCACTTTCTGGCCAAAGCAATCCTGTTTTAATTAGACAGTCAGATTCCCAATAGGAAGATGAAGATTCGGCGTAGCAGGTTTCTGAGAATCTTGTACAAAGTGACAGCAATGATCCCATGTATTTGGCTGATGGGGGATTCATACAAGGGACCAACAGTGCACCTATACACAAGAGACGAGCTCCCAATCGTTGCAGCGTATGTAGGACTCATGAGCATATTGCTAGGACCTGCCCTCATTTTAGTTAGCTTTGTACAGAGTGACACTGTAGTTGATAGCAAATAATCCTTCTTTCTTTCTTCTTTCTCTTTTTCCTCTCAATATCACATTTGTATACTGTAAGAGTGAGTGAATGAGTGAGTAATATTTAACACCCGGATGTCACATGCCTATATAGAGCATGTGATTTAAGAGCCAATCCTTATTATAAGGCGGGTAGAGCACAACTACCTATCTAATAGCTATGTACACATGTGGAGAATAGAATGCTGTACTGCTACACCAGCAGAGCCTGTGTGTCTGTTACCTTTAAGCAGAGTAATTCTATCGTCGTTTAAGGTTGTATTTGGGGAGACACAGGGTGGGTAGGTATAGAGGGAAGAGTAGAAGGGGGAGTCGGAAGGGGGGGTAGAATAGAATTGGGTTGCAGTGTCACTGTGGGCCAGTGCATTGGGCAGATTTCCTTATAGAATCTGGTCTCATTCAGCCAGCTGTTGAATTCCTGGGCGCCTCTAGCGGTGGCAAGAATCTCGCAGAGGTTGTATGCAGGCTGCTGATGTCATGTTACTACTCGTCTAGCGAGACAACAGTAGAAGAAGTGTTCTAGGGTTTTGAGGTGTCTGCATAGGCAGTGAAGCTCTGCATCTGTATGGTTTAGGCGGATGTGATAGTCTGCAAAGTCTCCATGACCTGTACAGCTTGCATACAACTTTCTCAGGGTAAATCGTAGGAGCTTCTTCTCAATTGAGGCCTTCTGCAAGGGAATCTCGAGGTCTGCATATCGTTTTGGTGCATTCTGAGCCCAGTAATTTTGAAAGGCTTATGTAGCCTGCTCCTTCACCTGTCTGCGTATGTAAGCCCATGTGGAAGGTATGTCTTATGCTGTAGGGGAGCTTGCTGCTTTTGCTGCTGCAGTTTTGGCTTCTTGATCAGCTTTTTTGTTGCCGGCCATACTTGCGTGACCAGGGACCCATCGGATAATTAACTTTTCCTTAGACATATGTGGGAGCCTCTCTCTTGTTTGCCAGGCTTTCTCTGCCTCCTGGAACTAGGTAGAAGCCTGTTGGCTAGATGTATTAACTAATGACCCTAGGGTACGTGCAACCTCCAGGTTATCTAGGCAGATGAAGACATTATTTGCAAATCTAGCCTGGAAGCAGGTGATAGTATTCTGCAGGCCCCAGAGGGCAGCCACAACTTTGGCATCAAAGACTTCTGCTTTTGGTAGTAGCAGGTTGCCTGTAGACATAATTGAGTGGCCTCTGCCTCAGCATATCGCCCAGCCTGCTCCGGCTGTATGTCTAGGGTGGGTTGTCTAGAATCTATCTATGTAGACTACCAAGTCTAGTGGGTTTTGCCTCTGTAGCCATCTCTTGAAGCTCCAGGCTGCCTGTTCTTTGGTATGGCCATTCACAAATCCAATCTGTGAATCCTCCTTTCTGACAGTATGCACCTATAGTGGTACAACTAAGGGGTCATAGGTCTCAGTGGGCCTAAAGTACATAGCTGTTCTGGTGAAGCGTGTGGTATAGGGGGGTGTGCGGGCTGCCCTAACGCCTCGCCTCACCAGTGAGTGCCCCCTGTCTAAGCCTTTGATTCTAGCAGCTAATGCGGCGTGTCGGTGGTCGAGTGCTAGTTTAATCAGAGAGATCTCTAGCTCGTGATATAGTGCTGCAACAGGTGTAGTCCAGTAAACTAGTAGGGCTCCCTGTAGAGCTTGTCATAGGACTAGATCCAGTCATTCCACTAGGTTGTCTACCCGATTGGAGATTTCTCTGCCTCCCACTACCTGGGTTCTGCCCAGCCACCAGGCTTCTGCTCCATAGCAAAGAATGGAGAGTACATAGGCCTGAATAGCCTACCTGAAGAGCTGTACTGGAGCACCCCTCACAGTGTTGCTAAGTGCTTGTAAGCCACCAGCAACCTGCCTTGCTTTTGCTGTCTAGCCAAATCCTCAGATAGTGCACCGCGCCATCTAAAAGAGCAGCATTGATTGAGTGAGCCTCTGCCCCTATATCCAGTTCAATTGCTAGGTTGTTGCTGTATTTCCGGCAGGTGAAGTGCGCCAGTTCTGATTTTCTTGTGTCAAATGTAAGTCTTTCATCTGCTGCCCAGCTGTTTATCAGTTTAAAGTCCTCTTGCAAAACCTGAATATTGTTCTCCAGGGAGGCTCCAGCACTCAGTAGAGCTATATCATCTGCATAGGCTATGCGTGCCCGTTTTCTTACCAAGGTTCCTAGGAAGAACATAGGCTGAATGAAAAGCGTGAACAGGATAGGGGACACAGGCGAACCTTAGAGCAATCCTGCAGGGATGCTGAAGCTGTCTCCTAGTAGGCCGTCCATCTTGATCCTGTCTGTACGGCCAGTCATGAAACTCTTCACCTATTCAATCAGGTTTTGGAGCCATCCTTGCTCCTGCAGCCGCCTAACCATTCTTCCTGGCAGTACTGCATCGAATGTACCCTTAATGTCCAGAGTGAGTAGGGAAACCATCTTTCCTCTGGCCCAGGATTCCTCTATATCATAGACTACTGCTATCACTAGATCTGAAGCAGCTCGCCCTGGTAATGCTCCAAAGTGCTGAGGATGCACTACCTTTTCACGAATGGCTGTCCAGGCGAATCTGCAAGCAACCAGGCGTTCCAAACCCTTGCCTAGAGTAGATAGCAAGGCTATTAGGCGGTAAGACCGTGGGCTAGCTGAATCTCGATTTGGTTTAGCCAGCGCAACCAGGATAGCTTTCTTGAATGGAGTTAGGTGCCATCCAATTCTGAGACAGGCTCTGTAGAGTGTTTCCACTGGGGCCTGAATATGCTTCCAAGCTTTTCTCAATACCTCGGTAGGCATGTTGTCAGTTCCTGGGGTGGTGTTGCCAGTGTTCAGTAGGGAGTTCTGGATCTCATATGCTGTATTTGTACGCTGTATGGTGAAACACAAAGGAAGCCAGTAGGTGAATTAAACTTTGATATCACGTGATCAAATGATAAGAATGTGGTGTGATCAAGTAAGTGGTGAAGTACGTTACACGGTTTCTATGTATGACGTTAACACGATTGGGATGTCGATTACGATACATGTACATGACGCTAACCGATAAGGTAGTCAGATCTCGCTGAGGCTGCCGCGCGCCGCCGCGCGCCCGGGGGCGCTGTGGGGCGCCGGCAAGCAGGGCCATAGCAGCTAAATCCACGAAAAAATCATAACATACAAAATCAGGCGCGCTTTTGTAATGACGCGTTGTGCGTATATCGTTAGCGAAGCCGTGTACGTTTATCATAATCTTTCCCAATTATGATTAGTGTCGTGTACACGTATCGAAATAATATTTATTTTAGGTATAGCGTCGTGTACGATTAGCGAAGGGCCGTGTACGTTTAATGGGACTCTCGAAGGATCCCTGATATCCTTCCTTTAGAGCCCTAGCGCGGCAGGTGTTTGAGAGCCTGTGGCTTGGCTCAGCCGCAGTTTGGACGTCGAGGCTACTTTGCAACGACTTCTGACTTGCTTTACTATGACCTGATTGGTGGCAGAAAGCAAAGATCAGCGGTTGATGCTGTGCTAAGTCTTGTCCATGATGTCCAATTTGTAAAGAGTCAGGAACTTGTCACTTCTGCACTTTTTCTGGATGCCAAAGGGACTTCTGATCATGTTTCTTCTGGCAAGTTAGCGTACACCTGCCAAAAACTTGGGTTACCAAGATGTTATTATAATTATTATTATTCTTCATTTGAGGTGTATGCAGTCAAAGACTATGACACCTACGTGGCAAGCCAGGGTTTATCAGCTAGGTACAATCAATGAAACAGGTAGTCAGTACGTGCAATGAAATTCCCAGGAAGTTGCACAATGAGAAACACACAATGAAAAAGCAGTGGTAACAGCAAATTCAGATGCAAGAAGAAAAACTAACTAAGGTGAGGAGAGAATTTGACAAAGAAAGTCAGTACAAAGAAGGTAAAGATAAGGTGAACTATAAGTTCAAACAGAGTACAAACTAAAAAAGAGAAAGGGGAGTGACAAAACAGCATGAATCCAGAACAACAGAAAAACAAGTGAGGCACAAGATAGACACAAAAACAAGACAGCAAAAAGCAAACAAGTCTAGTCTACTCACCTGTCCACGTGTCCACGGGTTGCAACACAGACCCGACTGCTATCTCTACAATTAGATGGAGATCTCAGGAAAAATCCATGTTTCAGCTTTTCAGAACTCAAGGATCTGTGTTGTCAATTCTCACTTCATGTCTTGATTCACTCAAGACACAATCACGCTGAGAAGTCTTAAAAAGGAGACCATGAGACATGCAGAAAAGTCTGGTGACCACAGCTTGGTCATGGTTTGCGTCTCTCATATGGTCGGCTTGAGTACAGGACCTTTTGGGGATGCCCCAAGCTTGCTGAAAGAAGGCTTGTTGGCACTTCCCATCTGTTGGTTTGGGAATGTGGGAGATGTGCCATTAAAAAAATTCAGCTGTCACCATTCCAGAGGATGAAAATGGTCCCAAAAAATATGGCAGCTGCTTTTGCTTTTCTTGGCCCGGCAGAAGGTCAATGTGCTCCATTGGTCTCATCACTCGTTCTATTTTTGGTAGTGTTGTCTGCTGACATGTGCGGCTGTGCTGGGGTCTGTGATGCAGGGCCTTCAAACAGCACCTTCAAATTCTTTCCATCTTCGATCTTGTCAAGGAGATGGAGCTTCGTTCGTGCAGCAAGGCGCAGGGTACGCCACATTTTGCTCGCCTTGGCCTTCATTGATTCCTCTTTCTCTTCACTTGTTTGAGCCATATCAATATTAAATTCATCATCTAGTATGCCCGGCATGTAGGAATCAGGTGTGGGAGTTGTGAACCTGGAGGCGTCATTAGCGTACAAGTTACGCCTGACTGGAAATTATGGAATCCTACCTCTCGGGCTCCTTAAGGCGATTGAGATCGCTGACAGTTGTGTCTTCTGTCAAAAAGGTGAGATCGAAGGAACCCAAGGGGGTCACCCGCAACCGCTTATTGGCAGAGATTTTCGCCGCATTCAATCGAGTATCAAGATAATCCTGAATCGAAACCGCCGGCTTCTCAATCGGAGGACATCCATCTGCTTTCCATCGCACCCAGTTCTTGTCTCTTGTCAAGACAGTATCAACCATTCTATAATAGAACTTGCCGTCGATTCCCTGCTGAAGGTAACTGGCAATGGCCGCCTTGGTCTGAACAACCCAGCGAGCCTTCGATAAAGACGAGTTAGTTACCAAAATACAATAGCACGCGCGCCTCTTAAAACCTACATCTTCGTCGCTTAAGACGTAGCCGTACAGAACGGACTTGTTGGTTGCATCCGAAAGCTTCGCCTTCGCCTTGGGGGTAAGTGAAAGGAGGAAGTTAAGTAAAATTAGCGCCTGGACGAGGATATGCCTTCGAAACGCAACATCATTCACCTGGAACTTGAGTCAGCATTATCCACAAACATAAACGTAGAAGGAAAATTATAGGCTACCTCTAACTCAAACAAATCTCTGCTTGTTAAGTACTTCGGGTTGAAATTATTGGTGACATCAGTGGGATCGCCGTTCCGTTTCCGCTTGACCCCGCGGCGCGTCTCTTCCAATCCCTTCGACATTCCACGCACTTCTAATTCTTCACTGACTTTACGAAAACTAGCAAGTGTCGTCTCGATTCCGGATTTGAATGCCGCAAAATTATCTGTGTCGAACAGTTTCGTTGGTGCAGAGAAATATGCTTGCAATCCCCAAAAGATAGGGTATAGGGCGTCCATATCCAGTTCCTTGGACTTCTCCAATTTCTTCAAACTTGGACGCTCAGATGCGGATGGCTGGGACACGTTTCCCGACTCACCCTCTGCGACCTGCTGTTGATCTGCCGCGCCAGGCGCCTCATTTTTCTCCTGGACGTCGATATCCATCGCATCGCCACTGCCAGGTGACGCCTTCTGCAAGTCGTCAAAGGTTGTAACATTTTCAGTGTGGTACTCTCCGCGTAAATTGACCGAGCTTTTATCACCCAACGGAAAGGACTGGAAAAGGAATATGAAGACGCGCCCACAGAAGACTATGTCTTCGGCTCTTGAAAGCCGGCGGAGCAATTCATTGCATGACCGCAAGATGATCAGGCTTTTCTGCTTGAAATGTTTCTGGCCCACCAAGAAAACAAGGTCAGCTTTGTCCATCTCTGAGCCGGGAGCGAAGCTATACCCACCGCCGTATTTCGTTCGCGTCTGGATTCCAAATAGTCAAAAACCCGGCGGCATCCGTCGATCGTTTGACTGTCAAGCAATTCTTCTATCAGCCAAAATATTAGGCCCGGTTCGCAGCGTTCTGATCATCTCCTGTTAGATTATATACTGCCTGAAAGAAAAAAAAAAAAAAACCGATCGTGTGGTTGCGGTTGGAATTACCGTTATCAGAGAATATCGATACGATATCGAGTAGATTCCAAACCTGAGTGAATGTGGGACTCTCAATGGAAGTCGTAGCCTAAAAAAAGACCTCATTAGTTGCCGTTAAGACACGACGTGGTGCAGCAAAGCCTCGGCAACTCACCACAAGCTCATAAAACTTCTCGCGAAAAGCTGCTTCCACAGCAGCGAAATGGGACTGCGCTAGGTTATCTGTTGTATCATCTCGACTCTGTAGTATGTCACGGATAGAGTCGCCCAGCTCGGCTTCCGTTAGCGGAGGTTCGATCGTAGGCGATTCTTTAACCTCCGCCGCTTTCTCCAGGAGGTCCTGGACAACTTTCCTGTAGAAGTGGACAGCCGGAATATCATCGACAGACATTCTGACAGTGCGCAGCCGCCAGAACGACTGAGTAATTGGTCAGTGTCGGTGAAGGAACGAAAAACAAAATGGGGGGCTAGTGACTGCACCCCCCCGGATGAGGTGCAAATCAAGTCCTTCCTTCGGGCGTTGTCTCCCGCGCACGGACCATCTCTTGTCCCGGAGCTTCTGGGTTTCTTGACTTCTTGCTCAAGCTTCAACCAAATGCTCCAGTAGAACGTACGATGACACACGACAAGGACGCGACGATCCAACAATCCGGCAATGAGACTCCAGATGCGTCCCGCGATGGCGCGGAGTCTTGATATCCGCCCGACCGTGAACGACTTACAGGAGGGGAACAATCGATGGGTGGAATTGGCCCAAGCACATTGGTTGAAGCCAACGCCGTCACCAAAGGCAAACCCAGACGTGATAAAACGCGAAATCTGGGACGCACTTGAGGCAGAAGGGTTTCCTCTTCGTTCGCTGCTTATACTAGAAAATCTCCACTTGCTCGAGAAGTGCTCACTCTCCGGTCCCTCAGCATTCGACGTTGTACCTCAGCTAACCTTCAAGATAGGTTTCTGTGGCCTACCTACTCTGAAGACGCCTCCAATTACCACGTGCTTCTAATTGCCGTCATCGTTGGTATAAAGCAGAGGGAACATTTGCCAATATGGGGTAAGTTGAGCATTAATCGTGATGCTCGTGATCTCTTCTGATCGACATTTCTTGCAGTACACTTCGCTGATAGGCCGGCCGACTTCGCCAATTTATTCCGTCGCATTCTTTCTATGAATCTCGACCTCACACTGCCAACTTCCTCAAGGATATATCTACTGTCGTTTGTGATTAGCGCCTTTCAGTCACTGGAGTCTAGTCAAATCCGCAAAGAATGTGCGCCCCTCGTCTCAGTTGGAATTTTGCACCATCTACACAGCGTGGACGCAAGGGACAGGGTATTGGAACAGTCGAGCGGTCTGAAAAAGGTATGGCGGCTAGCCGCCAAGAGGTATGACATGGCTGATGACGCTGGGAAAGCCAAGATAAAATTTGAGCGATCATGGCTTTATTCAATGCTGCTCCATTTCATGCAGCGTATCAATACCATAGATGGCCGCGATTCGGAGACCATCCGGTACTGTGAACGTTTTGTGGAGCTGTTGATTGATTTGGAAAGTCAGCTCCCGACTCGGCGTTACGTGAATACATTACTCAAGGACTTGAATATCCTTCCAGTGATTCGGATATCGAAGCTGTTTAATGACGAACAGAATGCTCCCTTCCGCGACCTGTATTTTCTACTGCGCCATTTCATATATTTTCCGGTAGACGACCATTCCGGTCAACCTAGATCGCCGGAAGACGTCTACAACACCTATTACAATGAGTTAGCACAGTTGCAACGAGTTGCCATAAAGCACTTCAAAGAGAAGCTTACGCTTTTAGCGCTGTCGAACCATGGAGCACTCCAGCAACGTTCTGAATTGGAATCTCACTTATCTTCTCTAAATGAAAAGGAAATACGAGAACTATGTGATCGCTTGAATTTTCGCACGAATTATCCAGATCAAGCTCGCGTCACTTTAGACCGCTCCTTTTATCTTGAACTGCTTCTGTCCGCCTTTGAGAAGCCACCATCGTTTCAAGAGACCGCGACTGATTTGAGCATCTTGCCCACGGAGGAGACCCTGTACGAACCGGCTTTAATTCGCAATGAGGTTTACGACGGCTCTAGACCTCTAGCGATCCCAAAGCTCAACCTGCAGTATCTAAGCCTCGGTGACTTTTTGTGGCGTTCTCTCCTTCTTTACCGTTATGAAGCTTTTTTCGAAATCAAAACTGATCTCGAACTTGTCGTCCGCCGAATGCAACCTCGCATTTCAAAGGATAAAAAGTCGGTGTCATTTGACGGCTTCTCGCGGATGGCAATCCCAATTTCTAAACCAGCCATCATCGACGTGGGGCCGGCGAAGGTTGGAGCAGTGATTCCTTCCTTTGTGCGGGCGGAAATTGCTCTGGAAGTCGGACATCTCACGGACAATGTCCGCAAAGAATGGGAAGCACTCAGGGCGGATGATATAGTGTTCTTGTTAGCCCTTCAAGCTACTGACAGCAAAGCATGCGAGAATATCTTTGGTGATTTTGATCACAGTTCGAAGCCTAATATTTCCATTTCCCATGTTCGTTCGGCGGAAGTTGTTCAAGTCCTAGACGAAAGTGGTCGCGTCCTGAGAGAGCCCCAAGGCGATCAAACCAACGGATATCAGTATCGTCCGCGCCTGCGCAGGCTTCTGGTGAATTTAGATGCCAGAGCATATAAGGCTGACGTCGAAAAAATGGGTAAAACACAACGCGATATATATTCTTCGATTAACCTGATAGTACGAAGAAAGGCACGAGAGAATAATTTCAAGCCCATTTTAGAGACAATTCAGTCTCTCACGAGTACAGAGACAAACCTCCCCGCATGGCTGCAGGACGTCTACTTAGGATATGGTGATCCGTCTGGTGCAACTTACACGGAGTTAACCAACAGGGTCAAATCAATTGACTTTCGGGATACATTTTTGGACTGGCAACACCTTCTTGAAAGTTTTCCAGGGAGAACCCTCGAGCCAGCAGCTGATGGATCTGCAAGCCTTAATCCTCCATTTGTTTTAGAAATGATTGATACGTGTCAGGAAGAGCCAACGCACTCGGTGAAAAAGAGGAGACGTGATCAGGCCGGGTGTGCTCAATCAGCGCAAAAAGTTATACGGGTTTCCACGTATACACCTTCTAACCCAGGGCCCTATCCCGTGGATGCTCCCAGGTTGAACAAAATACGGTTCACACCTGCACAAGTTGAGGCTATTGTTTCTGGATCACAACCTGGATTGACGGTTATCGTGGGACCTCCTGGGACAGGAAAGACTGATGTTGCGACGCAAATTATTAGCAACATCTATCACAATTTCCCCAATGAACGAACCTTGCTCGTTGCCCATAGTAACCAAGCACTTAATCAACTCTTCCAGAAGATTATAGCCTTGGACATCGACGCGCGCCATCTCCTGCGATTGGGGCATGGTGAAGAGGAGCTTGAGACTGAAGCAAGTTACGGAAAATTCGGAAGAGTTGAATCATTCCTGGAGAATCGGGTAAAGTACCTCGCCGAAGTAAATCGCTTAGCAGCGTCAATCGGCGTTGAAGGCGCGCACGGCAACTCCTGTGAAACCGCTGGGTATTTCAACACTGTCTACATCCGACCTGCCTGGGCGAGATTTTGGGAGACAACGCGTTCTGAGCAGACGTCCTGCCAAGATATCGTACGGGCTTTCCCATTCCACGAATTTTTCTCCAACGCCCCTCAACCGCTGTTCCCTCCAGACGCACCCAAGGATGTAGTTCTTGATATCGCGGCTGGCTGTCAGAGACACATTGACAAACTTTTCGCTGAGCTAGAAGACATACGTCCCTTTGAGATTCTTCGGCAGCAACGCGACAAAGCTAACTATTTGCTTGTCAAGGAAGCAAGAATTATTGCCATGACGTCCACTCATGCTGCCATGAGACGTCAAGAAATTGCTGATTTAGGATTCCACTACGACAATGTGGTCATGGAAGAGGCAGCACAAATTACGGAGATTGAAAGTTTCATACCCTGCGCTCTGCAGAAAACGAGGAACGGAGAGCTTCCTCTGAAAAGAGTTGTCCTTTGCGGTGATCACCTGCAAAATTCTCCCATTGTTCAAAATATTGCTTTCCGCCAGTACGCGAATTTCGAACAGACTCTATTCTCGCGGCTGGTCAGACTTGGTGTCCCGACGATAACTCTAGACCAACAAGGTCGTTCAAGACCCTCCATCGCCGAACTCTTCAAATGGCGATATGAGCGGTTGGGCAACCTGCCAGTGGTGGAAACCAACGAGGAGTTCAAACTCGCCAATGCCGGTTTCAAGTTTGATTATCAGTTTATAAATGTGCCTGACTATCAAGGCGTTGGTGAACGAGAGCCTTCCCCTCATTTCATCCAAAATCTAGGTGAAGCAGAATACGCCGTGGCAATATTTCAATACATGCGCCTCCTCGGATATCCTGCGTCGAAGATTTCAATTCTCACAACGTATGCCGGACAAAAAGCACTCATTCAAGACGTTTTGAATCACCGGTGCGCGAAGAACTCGCTTTTCGGTCTCCCAAAAATAGTGACAACAGTGGACAAGTATCAAGGGGAGCAGAATGACTGTGAGTTTGCCCTCCAATGCTTCTTTTCTTTCTTTTGTCATTGAAAAGTCACCAGCTAACCGAGGTCCTCGTACAGACATAATTCTGTCGCTTACCCGAACCAAAACAGTAGGATATCTTCGTGATGTGCGTCGCCTGACTGTTGCACTCTCCAGAGCTCGTTTAGGATTGTATATCCTGGGACGTCGTACAGTGTTTGAATCCTGCTTTGAATTGAAACGCGCTTTCGATCTCCTTCTACAACGCCCAGATAAATTGGAATTGGTCCCAGGGGAGCTGTTCCCCACCTCACGAAAACTCGATGCCGATGCTGATAGCAGTTGTATGGAAGGCGTGGAGCATCTGGGCCAGTATGTGTACGAGATGACGCAAGCAAAAATCAAGGCGATGGGTGAGGAGCCTCTCATCATCGACAACGAGGCCATGAATGTGAATGAGGAAGAAGGAGTTGCCGCTTTACGGGAAAGTGTCATTGAGTAGACATTTTCTACAGAGTGATCCGTGTTCTGGCAACTTGGCCCGCCGTCTGATGGAATGCTTACTTCCATGCGATGTACAGCAGTAGTAGTTTAAAGCCTCGGGCGGATATCGACTTGACCCATGATACAAGCAGGCCACAAACTTTACTTCTGCGGCAAAATTGAGCCTCGATTAAACGCAAACCACAAGAAAAAAAAAGCCCCCTCTGATGCCATACTTTCCAAGCACTTGCCTCGAACCAATAGTAGTGGTAGGAGTACAACATCTAGCAGTGTGTGTGTGTCTCTATTTAACGCCACGTGATCTGTGCCCATAAGGGGTACGCGATCTGAGCCAATTCTGACAATAGGGCGGGCAGAGTAAAACTACCTATCGAGTAGCTACATGCAAATGGTGTAGGTAAGATGCCGTACAGCTACACCGGC
>FQSS02000717.1:32195-60992 GCA_900128795.2 Malbranchea cinnamomea | reverse complement strand
TCGTGCAGTTGACTGATAGCGAAGAGGAGGATCGAGAGGCGTCAGTATCTGTTCGTAGAGGTTAGGGGAGGGGGGCAGCTCTCTCGCCCGTGGATTAAACACTCGATCACTTCGCAGGCCAACGTGGCCCCCGTGTCGGTCTGTCACCGGACCTGGAGCCGGGGCTCGACAGGGAGGCTACACGGAGCCTACAGATGCCGCTCTGCTCTTGGCCATCACCTTCTGGTGATGTTACCAGGCTGCACCACGAGGAGGTGGCAGAGTCGGACTTCGCAGCTGTCCAGGCAGTATGTAGCCGAGAACTGGAGTTTTTGTGACTCAACTCACGCGAAAGCACGTGGGTAAGTAAACTCTAAAAAACGCGTTCACAGACGCGACAATAATGACAGTGCCTCGAGACTCTGTTCAATTCGTGAACAGCAAAGAGATCTTCCCCCCAGCAGTTCTCTGCAACTAAAAATGGCGCCGTCAGCAGAATCAGCAGTGAATACGACGTCAGATACAGCGGCTCAGTCATCGGTGTCATCTTCGCCTCAGAGTTCTTCACACGAAGAATATCAATATCTAAATTTGATCCGCACCATCATCTCGACTGGCGAGCAACGTCCCGACCGCACACTTACGGGGACCCGCTCCATTTTCGCTCCTCCTCAGCTTCGATTCTCCCTCTCCAAGCCTGGTCCAACTCCCACCTCTGCTCCCGTCCCAATCCTGCCCCTTATTACCACCAAACGCGTATTCCTCCGTGCGGTAGTCGCAGAGCTCCTCTGGTTTCTCTCAGGTAGCACATCTTCCATTCCCCTCAGCGAAGCAGGGATCAAGATCTGGGACGGCAATGGCAGCCGCGAATACCTCGATAGTGTTGGCCTGTCACATCGTGAAGTCGGGGACTTGGGCCCTGTCTATGGGTTCCAATGGCGACATTTCGGAGCGGAGTATGTTGATGCGAAGACAGATTACACGGGCCAGGGGGTTGATCAGATTGCAGATGTCGTGCGCAAGTTGAGAGAGACGCCGTATGATCGGCGCATTATCTTGAGTGCATGGAATCCGGCAGATTTGAAGAAGATGGCACTACCTCCGTGTCATATGTTTGCGCAATTCTACGTTTCTTTCCCACCCGCTTCGGATGGAGGGGAACAAGACGATGGCAGCAAGAAAAAGGGAACATTATCCTGCCTACTTTATCAGCGGTCGTGCGACATGGGCCTTGGAGTCCCGTTCAATATTGCTTCATACGCGCTCTTGACTCATATGCTGGCACACGCAGCTGACCTCTATCCGGGGTCTTTGATTCATACTATGGGTGATGCGCACGTCTATTTAGACCATATCGAGCCATTGCAAGAGCAATTGACCCGGGAACCAACTGAGTTTCCCGAATTGAAGATCAAGAGGACCGACCGAGGAAGTGGGAACATGGATGGTTGGTCAGAGGATGACTTTGAAGTCATCGGATATAAGCCTCACAAGCCGATAAAGATGAAGATGAGCGTCTGATGTTTGGCATTCGTCAACAACACAACTTAATTGATCCTTTCACGAATGAAAAGATATTATCTAGCACATCAGTGGCATTTTCTCTTTTTCATGCCTATAGTCATGTAGGGAAATGGATAATAGACGAAAATTTGAATGGTCTACGGAGTATAATCTAACTCGTCATAAGTGAAAGACATGATCAAACTCCCCTCTCGATCACGACTCATATGCTATCCTCCCTCCATCAACTTCTCACCTGTTCCCACGACTCCGTATCGTCCTTTCCCTCGCACTCATTCATTCCCATCCCCATGCCTCTCTCAACCCACTCCTTGCTCTCCATCTCCGCTAAACGCGACAATGCGCGGGCAAATGCGAAACGTTCCTCATCCCCGCTAAATAGAGAACTGGATTTCAGCTGTGACATGGTCAGTCCCAAGTCGTCCATGAGGGTGCGCATGGCGTCAGGAAGATTTTCCCCTTCGTCGTTTTGGTCCCCAGTAGCAGAGGGATTAGTACTCTTGTCGCCTGATGATGATGAAGCGGCGGAGTCTTTCAGTTCATCCGGGGAAAGGAACAAGTTGGATACAGGAACTTCAGTTGTGAGAACGAGTTTGGCCTAGATCCAGCGAATAAGTCGTCTGTGCCAGAATAAAACGACAAAGCAGGAGGGAATGGGAACATTGGGAACAAAAGGCGTCTTACCCTGCTCTCATACACGGCGTCTATGAACGTGATAAAGCGCCTGGCGAGATCCCGCTGGTTGATAGTCATCGCAGGGACATCGGTGACAACGAACGCTTCGTAGTTTCTCATAAGTTCCAGGTAGTCGGCTGCACTAGTTGCACGCCCAAGCAGTTCATTGAACGTGAACCGGGCTGCTTTTCCAGAGGCCTGAGGGACCAGGATATCACGACCCCATACTTGATGCACAGCAGAGTGGGGCGGGTCATTCTTGAAGTCACCTAAATACTCGAACCATTTGTCCGCGTGTTGAGAGGCTTGCAAGCCCAGCGGATGATGGTAGACTCCCGATGGCGGGCGAGGGATTTTGCGATAATCGGTGGAGGAATCTAGGTTAAGAACCGTAAGATCGGTTTTCAGGAGTTGGATACAGGGAATAAAAGACTGGCGCTGGATTCCGTTTTTATATAGGTCATCAGGATGTCTATTGGATGTCGTCACTAGGACGACACCATGTGACATGAGCGACTCGAGCAATCTGGAAAAAGGTATGTCTATTAGCACCTTTTCATGTTGAACGAAAATAGGATTGGGCAACATCCGCTCTACCTTCTCAGGATCATCGCGTCAGCCACGTCAGTGCATTGAAACTCGTCGAAACAGAGAACGCTCGCGCCCTCTGCGATATCCGCAGCGACAATCGGAACGCCATCGAAATCGGTGCCATGTTCCATCTTTACATGGTGCAGTCGACGGTGCACATCTTGCATGAAATTATGAAAATGAATTCTGGTTTTGGACTTGATGTTGGGTGGCAGAGTGTCAAAAAAGAGGTCCATGAGCATCGTTTTTCCGCAGCCAACATCACCATGCATATAAAGACCTTTTGGGAGGTTCTCCGGGATTTGCGTGGTATTGGCTGCTTTGCGTCTGCCACTGAAAAGACTCAGAAATGAGTTTTTTGGTGAAGTATTCAGAGACTCCAGAGAAGGACGGACAACCTTTGGTGGCTCATATGCCGCCAGTGCCTCGTGCAAGTCTTGCAAGTGCTGGACAATCGCTAAAAGAAAAAACAACGAAGACTAAACGTTAGATCTTCCCGCTCTTGACCGTACGGTTTTGCGCACATAGAAAGAATATATTAAGATCTCTGACGAGTACCTACCCCTCTGGTGAGTGTCATCCTTCAAGCGCCCGGTCCGCACTCGTGCATTGTACTCCTGCATCGGGCCGTATGTTGGATAGAGCGGTTGGCTATCTAGCCTTTCTACGACGCTCGCTTTCCCTCTGACCTGATATCTGGACCCGAATACACTTTTCCGCCCGCCTCCACTCGTCGACACTGCGATAGCAGGGCGCGCATGATAAATGCGGGGTCCGTTGCTTGAATCCATTCTACCTGCTTGACGGCTTCCACAAACAGCGCAGACGACATGTACCGATCGTCTGGACGCTGCAGCGGATGCCGTCGACCGAACAGACGCAAAGGACGAGACGTCCGCAAACAGCGCGGCACCTGGAACCGTGGCTCGCCGCATGGCTTCCAAGAATTTTTGGACTATACTCGAAGACCGGCTTCGTCGTTACCGACTGGTGTAACACGTCTACACCAGTTTCACTTCGTCTAGGTTCCCACTATAAGTCAACAACAATAGATATATATATGCCTGACTAAACTGCTATCGAAACAACAGCCACACAGGGGTCTCTCGTTGAATGAACTCAAGCGGTAGATTTGTGGCAGTAGAAACAGGTGTCCGGCGGCAGCGGTAAGACCAAGTTGCTCTGAGCGGCCTATTCAAATACGATTCCGACTAAACTGCAAAAGAGCGTACCAACGACAAGAATAGCAATAGTAAGAATGCACAAATGAGGGAAAAGAGAATTTAAACCGAGGAGAGCAGTTGCGTTCAGTCCATCCTGTGTTGAGTGATCGAGCGGGAACATCCCGCAGCCTGCGAAAGGTCGGCATCGGAAACCCAGGCGAGGGCGCTATACCAATTATGACTTAGCGTGTGGGCGAACGCCGAGGCTTTGATCTGAATTGGGACAAACGCGATGAAAAGAAATGATTCACCCGCGAAACATCTTTCTTGGACTTCTGAGTTCTCGGGGATGAAAGTTGGCAGGACCAAAGACCCACTACCTTGGAGCATTACATACATTCGTTCCATCGTACAAGACGTACAATCGATCAGAGCCATAAACCACTCATACAAAAAGTCATTTGCGAAAAAGTCATGGAACATTCATCATGCAAACATTGCTTCAAAATGGGGTGTGAAAGTCGTCACAAGATACGTTGTGACAGTGTTCATCTCCTCCACGAAGCCATTCTTGCAAACTTCCTCTTCGCCTCCCAGCCCGTCTCACTGATCCAATCCCTCACCTTCTCACTCGTACTGCGGTGGGACAAGATCGCCGTGCTAGTTCCCATTGAAGAAGGCGCAGTTCCACTCGCACTGGTAAACTTCATCTTTCCTTCTGCAATCTTATGCACAAGATTCAGGACAGCAAAGGCACTTGACCCAAGAGCACGGAATACGGCCAAGGCTGCCACGCTCCAGAGCACAAAGGCCAGGTAGCCATTATTCCCAACCTGGTTGTGGCTATATGACTCCGACACTGCCATGGCGAGAATAGCATTGGCGATGACCCAGATAGAGACCATGTACGTGCGTACAGCGCGATAGTAGTCTTCCTGCATCTGCGCCTCGGACGGCGGTGGCGTCTCGACCTCGAGTCTGTCACGGAGATTGCGCAGAGCCTCGTCGTATCCGCTGTCAATGTCCAGTTGTTCAGAAGGCATTTCCAGCTCAACGGTAGAAGACCCGATTGTTCGGGCAGCACCCAGGTCAGTGTGGATCACGTTGTCTCCTTTAGTTCCCCAGGTGACATCGTGGGTGTTGCAAAAAGCATAGACCTGGAGGGTGCAGAGGTAGCTGGGTAGAAGGGCGAAGTACTGCGCAGAAGACGTAAACATGTGCCATGGGTCGAGGTAAAGAAACGACATGAGGAAATATAGCCCAACGGTCGAGAGAGTGGACACAATGACATTGGTAAACATATTGTTTCCCAATTCCAGGTCCGAGTCCCCATGTAGCGTCAACTGAGTGACAACCATGTACAAAGCGGCAAACGTCGTGTAAATCATGATAACACAGTAAACGATCATACTCGTGAGGAACATCTTTTTTGCTCTAGATATAAAGCAATGCCAATCAGTGCACGTCCCGTAACGACAGGGGGAATAGTGGTACCTACCCCTGAGGCCGATTTCCCATCGACAAAATGAACTGCAAGCAAATAACCAGAACACAGGCATATCGCAGAATGACGAAGATGTACTTCCCAATATTGTGCCCGAACGGATCCATGTCGGGATCTGCCAACGAGCCAGCAATAAAGTAGAATGTAATATAGAAATTTGCCTGCAAGATATCATATTAGCATGATGTAATGAACTTGATAATGAGAAATCAACATTAGTAGTCACAGCGCGTGAGTACGTACCAGAGAGAAAAAGGTAAATACTAAGCTCACAAACTGATAGACAAACTCGATGTGCAGCAAGATTTTCCGAGTTAACGTATGATCTGTCTTCCAAATCTGACGGAAATGTATAAGCGAATATACGGCCGCGAAGAAAGCGCCATTCAGCCACCTGCGACGCTGGGAGATAAATTCGGGCACAGAGTCTATACAGATCAACGTTAGCTTACGTCGTCAACAGTGAACATCTCATGCGTCGAGGACCCACCGGGTACATCAGTCTCCCCAACGGCGCTCTTGACGAACTTCAGAAGCCACTGCTCATCCCTCTTGGCCACCAACTCCCAACAAAGGATTCTGTCTTCAGCCAGATACATATTGGCAGTGAAGACGTCTGCGTTTTTGCCATGCAGCATCTCTCCCTTGAAGTATTGGCTCAGTGGGCCATGCCCTGTTGAGTCGTTTTGTAATGCATGATATCGATATGCACTCAATGCTCCAGGAAGCACGGTAATGTAACCGAACACGGACTCGAGGGGTTTGTCCAAAATATTGGACATCTTGTATTCAAAATTCTGAGACGCAACCAACGGATTGAGAAGGCCAAGATATCCTTTTCCTTTGCCTGCTTTAATCTCACCGGCTGCGCCCGCAACGTTTGAGTCCTGGTCGAAGGCTTTCCAGAGATGATATAGCGCTGTCGGAGCCGGCTTGGTTCCAACATCGAGGAGAATACAGATGTTTGGATTCAAAGCACGGCCAAAGGCATTGAAAAACCATCGGTGCGAGTTGAGCTTCTTCTGGTTGCGCTCCTTCAAGCAAAATATGACTTGACAAGGTACCATTCCCTTCTCAGCCCCCTTAAATTTGAGATCTTCATCCAGCGAAACCTGCGTGGTGTACTCGTAAACGTGTGCCGTCACCTCTTTCTGGTTGACAATGTTCTTCGCAATCCCCGACTGATATATGCCCATCGCGGCAAGAGCATCCAACGTCCGAGGATGTACCTTTTGGCGGCCGTCGGCAATGATACAAACGACGATCTTCTGCCATCCATCTTTTCCCCACGTTCGAGACTTTGTTCTTGAGCAGAAGTGAGAAATGTTCCTCATAATGCCGTGCATGGTACGTGTAAAATGGATCTCGTCTTCATTGTACATCGTAACACAGACAAGCAACTCCGTCTCTCGCATGGTGCTGCCCATGCACTGTCGGAGCTTGTAGCCTCTTGTCGTGAATTCATCCGGATCACAAGTTACCGCTGTGTATCTCATGTGTGTGAACTCACGGTCATCGCGGCGAGGAAGGAAACTATGGAGAATCGTGGGGATCTTGCACTCCAAGACCAGTTCACCATTGACGAGCTTGACCTCTTTCTTGGTCATCTGCGCCTGACGAACGCCCCGACGGTCCTGTCGACCCGTTGGTGCAGGGCCATAGTGGATCTTGGTCTCAATTGCGCTGTAGCTGGAAGTATCGCCGTCGTCATCGAAGCTAACTTTGCTCATCACCTCTTTTGACTCTGTTACCATGGTGTCTTCACTGAAGTAGGAGCCGTAGGACCTCACACTCCCCCTCGAGCTTCGCATGGGGCTGAGAGTTCTTCCATTCCCTCCAAAGACATCATCGGCGTCTCTCACTTGAGACCTTCCATCGTCATCGTCAATATCAATTTTATGGTCACCAGATGACACAGGAGAAGGCCCAGAAAACAGCGGAGCAGGCGGCAATGGTCTTCTAGGGCTGCCACCATATTGGGCACTAGGGGTTCCCGGCCTGGGACTTCCGTTAATCTCGGCAGGTTCGTAATGCACCCCTGATACGGACGGAGGACGCCTCAGACGATCGGAACGAGACGGAGTCCATGAGCGGGTCGGTGAGTTGGATCCGCTGGGAACCTGATTGATCTCGACTCGGGAAACCGGCGGGGGGATGATCGGCGTATTTCCTAGGCTCGACGGAGGCCGAGACGTCGGGAGCGATGTCGTCGAGTTATTATACTGATGAAGTGGAGTGTATCGTTGGGGTAATGGTCGTGCGGAAGATACTGAATTTCTGTGTTTTCTGTCAGCTTCGAGTTCATTTTTAGATTCGTGAATAGTAAAAAGCTCTTTGGAGTCCGGCTTCCGTATCTGGGACAAAAGTAAATCACTCTGGAAAATGATACTATCGTCCAGGGGCCGTGGCTTGAGTTGGATTGGAACCTTTGGAACCGCCACGCGCAGTGGCGCAGGAACCAGAAATTGTTCTTTGTCCATTTTGAGTGGCTCCAGACCAGAAGGGATTGCCATTTTCAGTGTCTTATGGGTGCTGGCTTTTTCAGTTGACTGTTTCAAAGACTGATTATTGTGTACAAGTCGTATAGAAGCTCCACGTGGTGTCTCTTCTGATTCTGAATCTGTGGGCTGATTCTGCTCCGGAATGGTCTCCTTTACATGTTTATCTTTGGCAACGGCAGGAAAGGGAGTATCCTTGGATGAACGGAAAACACGGGACAAAAAACTAAATTCAGAAAAAGGAGAAGGAGGAGCATCAGCTCCGGTGCTCACATACTGTCGTCTCTGGTTGTGCGTCGTGAACTGACTTCCAAGACCAACATCGGCTCGGGACGAATATGCATCGACGCTATCACCATCACTGCTTGAAGGAAGGAGTCTCATCGTCGCGGCATTATTCAGACTGCTGCCCAAATGGGGTGCGGTGTAGTCATCATTCTCGTCGAGGACTGATGGCTCGCTGTAGCCGTACGCTGGTGGATCGTCTGGGTACAGCGGACGGGCGGAATGACTCATAGACGGGGTAGAAGGACGGTCCATGGCGTTCTATGTAAGAAAGGTTTGCTTGCTCTGCTGCGATAGACGCCAACTTAAGCGGCAGAATTTAAACGACAATCGCGCTCAACATCGGCGGCCTGCTCAGTCGTCTTCAAGGCAACGTCACCAGCAATTCGTTCAATCTTGGGTTTATGGAAGGAAAAGGGTATCGCAGCAGCTTGGGAAGCTTTTAGATGTCTTCAAGACAGTCAACAGAAGGTTAACTAAAAATGTGAGCAATAAAGATGCATTCAATGAATATGTATCAGCGAAATTCGACTAAGGTGTGCTGCTATCTCGCTGCTTCTGACAGTCGTACGGCCATATAGAAGCTCTGTGTAAACAGATGGATTTCCTTTGAAAGAGGACCGCCGTCTTAGCGCCCACCAGGCCCCGCTGCTTAGACATTAAAGTAATGAAGCTGTGGATGGGACCTTGTCGTTTTAGATACCTTAAAGTTCTGTTTGTAAACGGCCGTTGCTATGACAACACACACAAGCACGCGCGCGCGCCCACTCAGTTGCCGATGTTCTGAAGATCTGGCAGGGGATCCTCGTCGTTCGCAGAATGTCTGGATTCAAAATCACGATTGCATGCCGGATTTGATCCTGCAGGGGAGATCTCGTACAACACCGTGGTTCAGGGAGACGCATGCCCCGGGACCAGAAAAGCCATCCAAGTCCCGCGTAGGAAACCATGAGGCTACATGTGTACCGAAATTGCGGTCCTTTTGATTGTTGGGCGAAGAGCTACCCCATGTGCGGTCAATTTCGTAGTCAAAGACAGCCCTAAGCCTGCCCTGGTCATGCTGACGACACGGCCTTGCTCAATCTTCATAGATATATGCCATGGGCAACAAGTCTCTCGCCTTCACGACCTTTAATCCTTCCTCTCCTTTTGCCTTCGCGTCCTTGTCCTCCACTATGACTTTCATTCCAGGCCACAGGTCACAAAGCACTTGCCTGCATCTCCCGCACGGGCTTAAATTCTGACTTCCGCCCTCTCTCATCTCATTACCTACTACAACAATGTGCGTCAGGGTATCCCTCCCTTCCGCCTCTGGACCTGTCGCCGCTGCCAGTCCCGTCTTCGCGACTACTCCTGCGGTTGCCGCAACGCCCAAGACCACGAGTTCCGCACATGGTCCGCATGTGAAGTGAAAGACGTTGACCCCCGTGTAGACCTTTCCAGAGGAAGAGAGGGCGGCGCAGCCCACGGAGTAGTAATCAGATTTTGGAATGGAATTGATTACATCCGAGGCGGCTCTGACCAGGGAACGTTCTGTTTCTGGGATGGCCATTTCGGAGATCTTGGGGTTCTTAGGAAGAAGTCTAGAAGCAACGTGCTGGTTTCTTATATTCGCAGTGTTTGGTGGAAAGAAATCTGACGATTGTTGCTGTTTTAACGGTGACCGGGGAAAGAAAAGGGTGGTGCTAGACTATGATATCATAAGGGCTACTCCTGCCTCATTGTGTTGAACTAGGCAAAATTCGGTTCCCCGCCTGCACATCAGTACAAAAAGGGGAACGCTGAAACGCCCTATCCTCCTTCATCTGGACCCCGAGCATCGTATGGTTGGGATGACACTTGCTCGTATTCAGCCCAGAAATCGGATGGGCTGCCATTATTAGTATGTATCCTCAAAACTCCACAGAAGTCTTTGGGTAGTTAGGCCCAGTAGTAGGCCTGCTACCACTCATACTACGTTGTCACCATCACTACGCCGTTCAAAACCAACGCAATCCAGCCCACCACTAATAATACATCGGACGAAATTCCATCGTGTCCGGCCGTTCGACAAAAATAAACAATTCTGAAACCAAGGTCCAGTCTGGTTCCGGCCCTTCGCCCCTGCACATCATGCCTTTGCCTCTTCATTTTTCATCTCCCTACTTTGGCTTGGGCTCGGGTTGTTGAGACGCAGTCCCTCGAAATTGATCTTCATGCCGGTGAATGGGCAGGTATCGGTCGTAGCAGTGGTGGTAGTAGCACTGTCCTCCACGCCAATGGCACCAGGGCTTTCATCTCCGTCAGTCTCACTTTCACTGCTGTCACCTACGATCATCTTCTTGCCGTGCAGGTAGCCCTCCCGTTCCACTGCGACTTCCTCCATCTCCGCCGCATATTCCTCTCCATCGCGCACGTACCACTTTGCGAACAGGTCGTTCTGCACCCAGATCACTTTCCCAATGGCCGTCACCAGGGCTATCTTGCGGGACAGGTGCAGGCGGGGATGTGACAAGATGGCTTCAGTAAGCACGTTCTGGATCAGCGCGAGGGTCGTGCCGATGTGGATGTATTCAATGTGCAGCGGATGTTGCCGGCCACGACCAACGTGCATCATTCTACCAGTAAAGGACATGATTAGCTCTTACAGCTCATCCCCAATGTTACTACTTGCGGAAACCTCTTCAGGTAGTACTGGTACCTACCCAACTTTATCCAAATACTCCCAGAACTCCAGTTTACTGGGATCGGTGCAGAGACGGTTCAAGTATCCTTTCAGGAACATCTTTCTGTGTAGAACCTGCGGACTGTTCTCGTCCGGGTACTCGTCGAGTGGTCCCTCAAAGCTCGTGCTCCGGGTTTGAAAAGCACGCGCCGTGATGTCATATTGCAAGAGCTTTCTGTAGACGATGTTGACGACGGCGGGGATGAGAGTTTTGATGTACTTGGAGCCCGAGATCAACGCTTCAATGTCATCTGCCCAATCAACCAGTCTCGTCAGCCTGGGAACCTTTGTTCTGAAAAAGACGGGCACAAACTACCGAGAACTCACTGGAACTGAAGTCGAGAAAAGTATGAAGATACTGTATTCGGCTCTCAAGGTTCGTGTACAGATCCTTACGATCAATATGCTGAATCGGACGGTCAAACCCCATGTCTGCTCTGAATTGACACTCTCCCAGACCACCCTCTTTCTCAAAGAAGAGACTCTGCAAAAAAAAAAGAGAACAGGACTCGGACGCTGCTACGTGAAAAGGGCAAGGACAACCCTCAATGGACGCCTCAGGAACGCTAGTAGATGATAAAATGTTGCAGCTGGCCGCTTCTGGGGATTTGAGGGGATTCCAGAGCAAGCCCATACTCCTAGTTATATCCTCGTCCACCCCTCAGTACTACTAGTGGTAATGATCTCATCCCAATCTTACCCGAGATCTCTCCCCGCCATCTCGTGACAAGGAGGAGCGGAACCAGAAATGACGACATTATACCGATCTCAAACCCACACTGCTGGCTCACATCTCACAATTTGCAGCAGTCGACGGCTGAGTTGTGTCGACTTGAGACAAGGCGACCCGTCGGGTCTCGGAGCCAGAATGTGGTCTGATGTTCCTGATATGGAGATGTTGACCGGAGTGAGGAATTACCGCGACGGTGGTTGGTCCATGGGAGCGCGTGGCTCTGCCCCATCGGGCCAGGCCGAGCCGAAGGGCTGCAACTGCATCGCCAAGACCTCAACTACATGCGGGATTTTGCGGAAGGGAAGAGTATCACTTCCAGGGCTGCAGGAATGCTCTTGAGACTCGTCCTGTACCGTCGTGGTCAAAGGCAACAAAACATGTCGATGCTTTTGCTTGGATGAAGAGGATCTTGCGGACAGCGGATGGCAAACAAGGATCCCTGCGGTTGGAACATTCCGCTCAAATGGCCCCGGAAACTCGACTGCACAACGGGTTGCTCAGCGCACCCGCGTGGTCAATGATGGGATCTTAAGAGGTTCAAAAGAACAGTTACTCTGAGCATCACTAGGTATAGGTCCCGTGACGTAAAACATGGCACTCGCGAAAATCGTAATTTAATACTACTAGTTAGTACCAGTATAGACAAACAGACTACACTAGCCACAGAACCTCCGTTGGCCTCGTGAGTGGTAATCGAATGGTGCAACGGATGGAGAAAAGGAGCGTGATACATGTCAAAATCTCACTAACGGGAGCAACCCTGAACGGAAACCAGGAGCTTTCGAATAGTTTCCTGCAGAACATGAATGCAGGTGACCCAATTCAACAAGCTTGCCTCCCTGAATAAGCGAAGGGAAGACGAGTAACATCGCGTGTTAATCAAGAACATTTTCAAACTGAAACGGTCATTGTGACACCAACAACGGAAGAGAAACAAACAGGTAAAAATAGTAATGTGTATGAAGCGCTAGGCGGCCTCGAGGAATTCCCGCTCGAAGGCTTCAAAAGCCCTCAGTCCCCGTCACATTGAGGAGGGGAGCTTACGGATCCGAGGCCTTATTCGTTCCTGAGCAGTGGTTCACGCTCCCGGTCGGCTGGCCCGGCCTCAGCGAGCCTTCTGAAGAAGAAGCTACGGTTGTAGTACCGTGTGGCTGAGCTATTGAGAGAAGAGAGGAGGAAAATTCCGAAAATGACAAAAGCAAATATCCACTGCAGGGAGACGATCTTGATCGAAAGTTGTTCCAAAGCAAGTGCTATAATAAGGTTTTGGCCGATTAGTTGATAGCTCAAAAAAGGGGATATAAAAAGGTAGTCCTTTTAAACACAAAGTAGAATATAGCTTACAGAGAGATAGAAAACTAATCGAGTAGCCAAAGTGATGGTCACTCCGATGGACAATGTGGCCCTGGCCAATCAAGAAGTAGACCCAGATGAAGATATTGGCGAGCAGGCGCTGAGCGGTACTGGTACTCTCCCCGCCGATCGCAATAGCCCCATTCCAGAAGAGAGCGGAGATGGTCCATGCATAAGGACCGGCAATGGCAGGCCAATGAACGGAGGCGGGCAGGCCTGGGTATTTCCAGTAGAGAGTTCCTTGACTGAGCAAGTTGGCAATGTCGATGATTTCAGCCCCCCAGAAGTAGGAGCGGACCCAGAGCAGGATGAAAGCAAGCACGAATAAATTGTTCAGGATGTAGTATGGAGCAACGTTGGCCGCTGTCTGGAGCTTCTCTGCATTAGATGACCACAGTTGGGCAATGTAGCCAAGTTGGGAGATCAGAAGAACGACCCTTTTGGCGTGGTTAGAGTCCTTTGCATACATATGTAGTACCATCACTATGTTGTATAGCACTACATAAACATGTGGTAGGACAGGATTGATTGCCTCACCAGTATATCAGAGTTATTATTGTGTTTTGAGAGAAGAGAGTCGGGTTGGCATCCGCCTGCTTACCCACGGTCGAACCGTGGGATACGTCGTTAGGACTATGGAAGGAGTAGTAAATGCCAAAAACCACGACAGCAAGCCATGACAGTAGCGCCAGCGTGCGGTATGCAGCGAGGGTCTTTGGACCGTGCGATTCTTGCCTTGCAAAAGGGTTATCTGTAGGTCTCGGAGAGAAGGATGAGAATCCTGTGCATTAGACTGTACGTTCTAAAGGTACATAGTGAAATGTTTTGGACAGGTTCAGAGCGTCATGTAGGTCTCACGAAAGGTGCGAGACGGGCTTCACGTACAGTTCCTCACTCGGTTTGCCATAATCAAGACAAAGGAGTTGAGAGAAACTCTTAAGAAAATTCTAGACAGTTGATGCGTTGATCCAGAGTGCTCTCTTCGCTGAAGTTCGAGTGGGCAGTTCAATAGTGAATGTATGTATTTTGATGGGCTCTGTAACGAAACCGTCCAGCTTTCCACAAGGATTTAATACTCTCTCATCTTAATCGGATCCGGGCTCTTGTTGGAAGAACTCTAGGAAGTGCCTGAGAGTAAGTGGGACGAGGAGCATTCTATGTATGTACTGCATGCGAGCACCCATCATATCGTCCCCGCACTTAGGGAGTTCAAAGCTTGGACCCAATTAGTTGGGATGCATGACCAGCAACAACGGCCGGCGCGGGCATGCTAGAAAAAGAGATTCTCTGACACTGGCAGCATTAAGTCCCCCTCGCCCTGTTACGCAGGGATTTCACCATTAGAGTTCACACCAGTCCGGCTCAGAATGTCAAACGGGAATGGAGAGATCCATGTCGGTCTCCAGAGATGAAATAGTACTAATACTACTACTCCAAACGTCTTTAAGAAAAATGGAAAATAATATAATTCCATTACTCGAACACCGGTGCATCCTATTGCCCACAAGGCCCACGGCTTGAGACATCTACAGACCGACCATACCATGGTTGGCCGCTCGAGGTACAGATTGGCTTGTATCATGTCATTAATCAAGCATGATTTGGGGCAGTGCGTCTGGGGGTTCCACCACACTTTCTCACGCCGACATGGAGAGCTTGATACGCAAGCACAATGCGGAACTGGCGGCAGGTTGTTGGAAATCAGTGATTTTTTTTCCCCGAATGACCTTGGAAACCAATTGCTGCTTGGCCGTTGCCGCGTCAGGGATGACGATAGCAAAAGGATAGTATTATCTCCGTGCTAGTCACTAAGTAGTATGTACTTCCTCGCACAGTTCGGAGGAGTTACCTTGAAAAGGTTTCAGAGGCAAGGATATCATAAATCGGTAGTGTTGCTTGGCCCCAAAAAAAGAAGCACGATGGCGCGTGCGTACGACACCTTGATAGCATGATTAATAGCCACCAGCCGGGGCGTGTGTGACGGAAAATCCACTTGGCGACTCAAAACCCTCCATATCATCCATCCAGACCCATGTTGGTGCGCATCCTGTGGACATGACGCTGATCATAGCAGGCAGAATTCAAAGTCGCTTGTACCGTATTGTGTACATAATGTACTAATGCAGCAGCAAGAATAAGGGTCGAGTTTCTCCCACTCTCCACGAATTTAATCGCGGAGTCATCTGACGATACTACAAGGGTTGGATGATGGTGCCATGACTCGTGTTCTCCAGACGTTCGTTGGCGCTTTTTTCAGAAAGAGCCCTCTGCAGCGGGGAGGAGATTGTGGGGTTTGCTCTTGGCATGCAGACGTCATGCGGCGCTTGCCACTGCTGGAAGTGCCGGCAGAGATCATCAAAATTGTCCCTGACCGTCGTATGTGCGCTCCGCCGACTTCCAACGTCTCTCTCTCCGGTTGTAAAACTATCACATATGCTGTAAACATGCACAAACATAACTAGGAGTGAATACTACTCCTACGGAGCACAGAGTGTCGTGCGTAGTACTTCGATGTATGTCAACTACATAGTAGTAGTTTGTACATACCTGGAACTATGACCATGCTTCAAACCCAGTGAGAAGAGAGAACCTTGACAATTCAGAGCGATGTTCAAGCTAGCCAATAAATTTCAACCGGCTCGCCCACGAGGAAAGTCACAGCAACGAAGCATCACATTGACGCTATAAAGTATCAAGGCGGGAATTGTGGTAAAGCAGCGACAGTAAAAGCAATCGAACAGTGTGTGTTGTTCCGCACTTCTCAAATCGGTGCTTCGTCCCTTCAAGGGTGCAACTTACAACCGACACAGGGGGCTGGAGGCTCCTTGCTCTGATAGATATCTGGCCTTGGCTTCCCGGACACATTCACGTAACCTACTGCACCTTTATCCATGCGAAAGATTGCATGATCCACAAGGGCGTATGTCCCCGGGACAAGCAGCTTCATATCGGCAATCGTCGCGCCACCAGGAGGGAGGGAGATTGTTTGGAGAAACGGCGCGGGGGGACTCAAGACGTCTCCATCGCGAAACACTCTCATGAAGTTACTGCCAATGAGATGGAGAGAGCTGGTCAAGTTTGGCCCGGCATTTCCGAAGAAAATGCGGATCGTTTCGCCCGTTTGTGCCTTGAGCGGGCTGTCTCGCGTGAGGGCGGACTCGTGCCCGTTGAAAACGACGACGTTGGGCTCCTCGCGCAACGCATTGGGATACGAGAATTCTACCAGGGACGAAGGGCGCCCGTCGTCCCCGACCTCGGGTGGTTCATGGTAGAACTCGCTCTGCATCACATAGTACTCGCGATCCACCGGTGGGAGCATCTCTCGTTCAGGCTGAACGTACATGAGGCCATACATACCATTGGCTATGTGCACCGGCACGGGGGCTGCGGCGCAATGATAGAGAAAGAGTCCCGGGTACAGAAGTCGGAATCTGGCGGTCTTGGTTTCGTTCTCTTCGGCGGTCGTCACGGCGGACCCTCCACCGGGACCTGTGAATGCGTGGCAATCGATGTTGTGCGGATTTCCCGTGGTGTCCTTGTTGGTCAGTGTGATTTCCACCACATCTCCTACTCGCGCGCGGATAAATGGCCCTGGAACGGTGTTATTGAATGTCCACTGCTCGTACTTGTACTGGTTGGTCAGCTGGTTCACTTTGGTGGTGGTCGTCAACGGCACCCGAAGCAGCACGGGATGGTCTCGGGTCAACGGGAAAGGAACGTGCGGTGCCGTTGTGAGCTCCGCGTCTTCTACAGGAAGATCTGATATTCCCAGTAACTCTTCATCCGAGATCTCATACATTGTGTGTGCTGTGTCCGTCGGTCCCGCCGGAACGAAGGAGATGGATCGTCCGGTCGATGTAGGCTCGGGGGTCTTCACCGGATGGGGCTTCTCCGCTGATGCACCTGGCGGCTCCGGTTTTTCTGACGTAGGGGCAGGGGTCGATTCAGTTGCTGCCGTTCTGCGGCCCTTGCCCCAGTCTAACTGGATCGAGTCCCAGCCTTGCCAGTAGATCAAAGTGCCACACGAAAGGGCAACCAGAACCACCCACAACTGAGTTGAGCTCGCGGGAGAACGGCTGGGTGCGTATCTGGAGGAATCAGTAGAGGTCATACGTGTCGTGGTCCACCGACATGTTGGCCTTCGTGCTGGCTTCAGTGATGGCCAGGATCGTTTGGAGGTGTCCATGAAGCACGCTCGCCCGAGTCCTCTGCTCTGGCGGCTGGTCGTTGCCCACAGTCCCGAATAAGCTCCCAGTGTGAAAGCCCGGTCGTAACATTTTCTGACATTCATTCTGCGTCCTGAAGCCTATTTCAGGGAAGATTCGATCGGATGTAAGACAATTTGATGACTCCAAAAGCAGGTCTTGATGGGGAGACCATCGTGGACTCCGGACTCCTCGGATGTAGACAAGCTTGAGTATAAATAAGCAGTCGTCGTCGTCGTCACACTCCCGTCGTCTGCTTCCAGGGCTGTCGTCCATACTTGGAGTGACCTTCTTGTTACTAATCCGGAGTATATTTCCATGGAACTTGTCCAAAAAATAAAAAAAGGTAGAAAAACGAAAATATCAATATTACTTTCTCTTCACGAGCGATACCTCCATCCTCCATAGTACTAGTAGGTGGCACACACAGGACTGCTGTCAACAACACCCCAAGCTTGTGTCGGCCAAGTGGTGGTCGCTTCGAGCCTGTTTGATGACCAACCCTACGCCGTGAGAACAGCAGAGAAGGCGATTCGCAGAACACAAGCAAGAAGGTATTGAAATATACATAGTAGTGCTATCAACGGCCAAAACTTGGAATCATGGGCCATCTGAATTAGATCAAGAGAGGTAGTAGTAGGGTCAAGCAAACGGGCTTTGTGTGCGCCTTGGCCGGCTTGGCTTGCGCTTTGTAAGTGCGCACTACATAACTAGTTAACTAGTGTGGAGGCGGACGTTGGTTGCTTGACTGTGCGTAGTCCACAATTGCCGAAATGATACCCCCTGGTACACAGTGGTAGAAAAATCCTGTCGTGCCGGCTGAGCATGGGAGGGATTTGACCAACGTCTGGTGCAATGACCAGGCCCAGCTGCATGCCCGGAGTTGTACCACGCAGAACCATCCCCCCCTCTTCCCTTCTCTCCCCGGGGCCCCCCGAGTCCATGAGGACGCGAGTCGACATTTCGCCTGAGATAAAATGTATTACACAAAACGCTTCGACTGCTAACCTTGGCTGGCACCGTCCGTGAAACTCCGGTCGTCGCCGCGAAACAAGCGGTGATCAAGTACTGCTATTTGGCAGGGGATCTCAGACACTTGACCAAGTCTTCAAATCCAAAGCACACGGTGAGTTGCGACATTGGAGAATGCCCATCTTTGGCAAAGGAGATAGGAGTATTATCTCTTCAAGATGGGTACTACAGTACTTTGGTGATATGCCGAAGGGAAGAGAAAACGATGTTCTCCGATGATTGGTTGGGAGCGCTTGTGCGATAGGGCATGGGCTGAGATTGGAATCATGTGGTCTTCGGCCATCGAGTGAGGATCAACAAGACGGCAGAAGAAAAAAAATGCATGTCGGCTCGCAAGAGCTGATTTTGTCCCTTCTGTGATTCTGCGCGCTGCCTGTCGGCCATCCCGTCGCTGATGTGACACTCAACATCTACGATGATCCTCGAGCATGGATTCCTGGGCTGCCCCTGGAAGGCGGTTAGATTCCTGTTGCCTATGCCCAATCGACGTTTCAAAAACCTATGTCGCACGTCCCACTCCTGCGTCGCGAGGGCATGCTGTCGCTGCGAACTGTGATCCACCGGACGGGAACCGTCGCTACTCCAGGCGGCGGTTGCAACGTCAGTGTCGATCACCGTCGACAATGACCCTCACAGGCACGTTTGTGCCTCCCAGGTGCGTTACTTAAGCTACCTGCATGCCCGATACCTTTTTCTCTTGCTGGAATGAAAACGCCGGAACTCGTAGAATTTTTTCCGTTCTTGCTGATCCGGCCTCTAAGAAGACTCAAGCCTTCTTTACTGCGACCCTGGGGGTTCTCACAAAAATCTCTCTGAAAATGAAGCTCCTATCTGCTCTGGTCCTGGGCACCGCAGTCTCCTCCACGGTGTTAGCCGCCCGACTCCCCAGAGATGTGACTACTCGCAAATTTCGGATCGAGCTAGCTCCCGGAGAGACCCGCTGGGTCACTGAAGCAGAGAAGTGGTCTTTGAAAAAGGTATGCGCAGCGTTGGGGTGAAATCTCTGTTGGGATGTTTCTGGGACGAGAACTGAGTGAGATTTTTTTTTTCTTTAACTTCCTGAAAGGCCGGAATCAATTTCTTCGATATCACGAAAGAGACTCAAAAAGACGTTCGGCCACACTCTGCTCTCAAGACTGTTACCTATCCAACTGAGCTCCAGCACGTGGATGCTGTGAAACCTCTGCTTGGGAACCTGTCAACTTCCAGTCTGGAGAGCGACCTCACTCAATTCACCTCGTACAACAACCGCTACTACGATGCAGATACGGGTGTGCAGTCAGCCAATTGGCTCTTTGAGCAGGCTAACCAGATCATCGACAACTCCGGCGCGAAGGGAGCCACCTTGAGAAAAGTGACGCACGACTTCAAGCAGCCAAGTATTGTTGTGACCATTCCCGGCCAGTCTGACAATACCGTTGTCGTGGGCGCTCATCAAGACAGCATTTCTGGCGGAGCCTCCGATCCGGCGCCCGGGGCCGACGACAATGGGAGCGGGTCGATCACCATCCTCGAAGCTTTGCGCGCCCTGCTGAAGTCAACTGAGGTGGCTGAGGGAAAGGCTGCCAATACGATCGAGTTCCACTGGTATGCGGGTGAGGAGGTTGGCTTGCTGGGCTCTCAGGACATATTTGCCGAGTACAAAATCCAGCAAAAAAATGTTGTCGCCATGTTGAACCAGGATATGACCGGATATGTCCAGGGGACTCTCGACGCCGGAAAACCCGAGTCATTTGGCCTGGTTGGAGATAATGTTGATAAGGCGTTGACGGAGTTTGTCAAACTCGTCATCGACGGTGTAAGCTGCCTATGACTATCCCCATTTCCTTTATCTCCCAAGCACCCTTTATATATATATGTATGTATGTATTCTGCGGCTGTGGGACTGCGGCTAATCGACGGGGGTATGATTATCTAGTACTGTGACATTGGCTACGTCGATACGGCCTGCGGCTACGCCTGTTCTGACCACGCCTCAGCTGCTCGCAATGGATATCCGTCCGCATTCGTCTTCGAGTCTGACATGAATTACAGCAACCCCGTCATCCACAGTCCGAATGACACGATGGAGCATGTGAGCATTGACCACATGCTACAGCACTCCAAGCTAGTGGTGGGCTTCCTGTACGAGCTTGGGTTTGCTACGTTCTAATCACACGGGGTGCTGTAAACGCTGGCTTTTTTCTTATTTGAATCGTGAAATTTCTATGGCCACGGAAAAGTGTCCTTCTGGTTGGTCTTGGAGGACTCTTGAAAACTTTGAAGCGTTTACCAGTAGCTGGACGCCGCTCCGCGGTGATGCTCGTACCTCGTGCAATAGAATATCCAGTACTGCATATAAAAGTACTAGTCTACCATAGAGCGATATCGATACACAGCGATTTCCAGTTTACAGTGCTCGAATTTTGTTCTTCCAATCAAACTTCCAGCCGCTGGAGCACTTTTCCTTGGCATATCTGAACGCATGATCGAATATTCATCAATAGTACTATTATTTTGATACTTGCACTGCACTCATACTCCCCGGCTGAGTGAACCTTTTCTTTCGAGTCGATCGTGGGTGACTCACTGGATGACACACCATGAGCAAGCATGATGGCGGGAGAGAGCAAGAAGAATGGGGCATATGGCGGAGCAACCGCCCCTTATTGGCTAGTGATAATCCGAGGCTGAGTCATCGGTACTTTTGGCGATTGCAACGAAAAGGGACTTCGCTGCTTGCCGGGAGAAGCAAAACTCCTCTTGGATGTCCTTCAAGGGAGGCCAGACGAACGACTCGTTAGCACACAAAGATCTCATCATTGATACCGCTGTTCCTCCCAGGGCGCTGGCCCGACGTGCATCGCGGGATAAGTCGGCAGATCCAGCCTTTTTGTTCAAGGATTCCCATTCCAAGCCCAATACCTCTTCTCGCTCCATGGCCATCCACCCAGAGTTGTCACCTTCTTCTGTTCCGCAGTCACAAGGCGGCGGCCGCAACCTGACACTGCAGCGAGCCAGTGAGATTTCAGCCTGGACGGAGCAGGCTGCTCAATCGCTTCGAAATCTGCACATTTCGGGAGTCCGCGACCAAGAAGATCAGACGCTGGGTTCCCCCGTACGGCGTGCATCGCCAGTCCTCACCATTCCACTTGACGGAGACCACAACCACGTCGAACAGACCCCGACTCCGTTGCGATTGCGGCGCAAGGTGACAATCGAAGAGGTGGAACAGCATGTCAGGGAAACCGCGCGGGTCGTGTACCGTCGTCGCGAACCAATCCGTCGGGACAGCCTGAGGAGACGTGAGGAGGTGCTGAAGGGAAGAGAAGGCAGCCGGCGCAGACAGAGATGGGAGAATGGTATGTCCTTTGCGTTGAGGGAGCCAGACAGGATATCCACTACCATCTGCATATAAGCTGTCCCTCGTGGTGAGGTTGCAAATTGTGATGTGGGTACTAACCCCATTCTGCGCTTGCGCTTGGATGCAGACCGCCTCCTGAACAACCCGTGGGCGCAACCCCCGTCACCGGCTGACTGGCAAATCCAACCCACTTATACGCGCCATGGCACTGTGCCATACTACCTTGCTTCCCTTTGGGAAGCCCACTACGCTGCTAAAGAACAGGCGCGGTTGTCGAGGCGCAAGACGCAGACACATGCCGGTGTTGATAAAACCCCGGCTGGTGACATGCATCAGATTCCCAAGGAGCTCCGGTTAAGGCTTAAGCACATGCGCGCGGCAAAGGGCTTACTGCATGATCTCGAAGAAGAGATTCGCGCTTTCGTGAAGAAGTGGAACGAGGCCCAACTGATGGCCTCGTCCCAGCCTGAAGAGACAAACAGGGAAACAGCACATACGGACTGTGACGAGGACGACGACGAAGAAGATGAGATCGTATTCGCTGGTCGAAAAAATGGTGCGAAGCCCCCCCGAGACACTCAGCACACCGATAGACAAAAGAGTAGTGACGAAAAGCTGGTCTTCGAGAGCCTTGTCGACGACCAAAGTGGCGGGTTCGGGTAAGTCACACTGCACCGTGCTCCTTTATTCCCCCTGTACAGCGCACTTTGCGATTCGCGGGCCGAAACGTCTGACGCTCATACCTGCTATAGTCGTTGGCTGGTTCACTCCCTCGCGTCCTATTATGGTCTGCGCACCTGGTCTGTGACCGTAGGTAACCCTCCACGTCGAGAGGCATATGTGGGCATCGATCCCGCGTTTTGGAAGCAACGATTACAATACTTATCGTCGGTGAAGATGGCCACGGGCCGTTCAATCCAGCCAAATGATCTGCTCCCATCTCCGCTGTGGGTGTCCATCTAAGGATTGTTATCTGATAAAAATAATACTTCTGAGACCATGATGAACTACTAAGCTTATTAACTCAGATCAGTACTAGAGTAAAATATACATGAGTGGATTTTCACCCTAATCTACTTTTTTTTTCCCGCTTTCAATCTTGAATTGTCAGCAGAGGGAGCTGCTCTGTTTTGTCCAGAGGAGATTCCTTTTTCGTGGTTTTGTGGAGTAGTATTATTGAGACAGCAAACAGTATAAGCTTCTTGGCTAGGTGATCATTATAACAACGATGTGATACATAGTTAAGAGGGAAAAAGAAGGATAGACATGGAAGTCGTGTATTTTTGCCCCTGAATTGCGACTTGCTGGTTTGTTGATCGTTCCGATCTGGGTGGAGAGGGGGAGTGTGGTGCCCGCCCACCATTGCATCTCCAAGCAGCCAGCGACATGCTTGGGACAACCCCAATGCACAACACTCTAAAGTATAGGGATCGAGTTCCTCATTGAAAGGGAGGGGAACTTATCCTGCAAAGAAACCCTGTTTGCCTCATTGCTTGTTGACTTTGTTGTCATGGAACAACGAAGATCATCTGGGCGCCTGAAGCCTATCACAACAAACAACGCGAACGATGATGAGCTTTCCACCTCATTCAATCAGCTCTCTCTTCAAGCTGCTAATCATGCTACTGGCTCAGAGGCAGTCTCTTCTCCTATGCCGTCTCCCTCCCAATCACCTCACCAACCCATGCACAACCGCTCGGTCTCACGTCACGAACACATTCCTTCGAGCGCCTCTCGACGAATGTCTGCTCCACGTCGAACCCCAAGCTCAAACTCTCTGAGAGAAGATAGAAGGGCTTCGATTGCTTCGCTGCATAAGAAAGTCTCCGTGACTTCTCTTCGTTCTGCTGCCCAAAATACCCCGGGTGGCGGCAATCCCTCCTCGCCGCGCGTCAGTCTATCTCGAAAGTCCTCATCAAATTTCCTGAATTCCCCGTCTGCGACGCGTCCCAGGACTCCTTTCCATGCCGCAGAAATGCGTCCGCTTACTCCACCTCCCACCGCCTCGTCCATTGCGGCAGAACATTTTGCGAAGGAGATTGCGTTACATCAAGCTGGAGACTTACAATCGAAGACGGTTGTGATAATACAAGACGCGTGCTACGGGCATAGATTTTCCAGACCGGGGGCGTCCAAAGCGGAGTTGGGGTCGATCGTGGAGCGCCCAGAGCGCATGCGTGCCGCTGTTCTAGGCATCTCAGCTGCCTACGTCCGCATGGGCAAGAGATATGAAGGTGGGGGCTATGCGCCGCACCCCGACTTAGACATTCAGTCATTACCTATCCCACCGTTTCAGATTCGGAAAACTGCACGGTCAGTACCTCTCAGCTCACCCGCTGTGACACACGTGCACGGAGTGAAGTGGATGGACGAGTTGAAAGAGATGTGCGATGCAGCGGAGTCGCGGCTGGCATTGAATGGAAAGGAGCTTGTCCGGCCAAGGGGCAGCTCAAGCAAGGAGAATTATCTGATGAATGAACCGCGAGAACTTCATGAAGGTGATTTGTACCTCTGCTCTGAATCCCTCAATGCTCTCGAGGGTGCATTGGGAGGTGTGTGCGAGGCAGTAGATTACGTGTTTGGACCCGGAAATCCATGTCGAGCTTTTGTGAATATCCGTCCTCCCGGGCATCATTGCTCAGCCGACCACCCATCGGGGTTTTGCTGGTTGAACAATGTCCATGTTGGAATAGCGCACGCGGCTATGACCCATGGTCTGACGCATGCTGCCATCATTGACTTTGACCTCCATCATGGTGATGGCTCACAATCCATTGCATGGGAACAGAACCGGAAAGCCGCAGCTGCATCAAAGAATGTGGCACTTCACAAAACGACCGCGATTGGATACTTCAGTTTGCACGACATTAACTCATTCCCGTGCGAGGATGGAGAACAGACCAAGGTTACCAATGCGAGCGTCTGCATCGATAACGCGCATGGTCAGTCAATTTGGAACGTTCATCTTGAACCTTGGAAAACTGTTCAAGAGTTTTGGGACCTATATAATACAAAGTACATCATACTGCTTGAGAAGGCACGAGCATTTTTGCGACTCCAAACTCAACGCCTGTTGCATTCACCAAACTCCCCACCGCCAAAAGCTGCTATCTTCTTATCGGCTGGGTTTGATGCAAGCGAGTGGGAAAGCGTGGGGATGCAGCGACACAAAGTCAATGTCCCTACAGACTTTTACGCCAGATTTACGGCAGACATCGTGCAGTTGTCTCAAGAGGAAGGGCTGGCCGTTGATGGTCGAGTGATTAGTGTTTTGGAGGGCGGATATAGTGACCGAGCACTGACCAGTGGCGTTCTGAGCCATCTCTGTGGCCTTGCCGATACACGCAGTAGCGCAAATCAAACGACAGCAGATCATGGCAGTCGTCTGGCCTTTGAAATCGCCCGCCGTCTTGACTTATCCGACCAAAACAGTTCTCCTATTTCATCAAATTCCAGCGAGGGCGAGGAAGAGGCTGTTGCCGCCTTCGATAAGGAGTGGTGGACAGCATCGATGCTGGAAGAGCTAGAATCGCAAACACGCCCCAAACCTGTCCCAGTCCGCAAGCATATCAAGAATATGCCGGCTTATACCGCCCCCACTCAAGCATCGACTGCCAAAGCTGTCGAGTCTGTACGCCAGAGATTGTCTGCAGGTGGGTATCAATATTCAATGGACGAGGCTGCTCAAGGTCCTCATCCTATCCCTTCCGTCGACTGGGCGACTGCAGCCTTTGAACTGTCAAAAGCGCTTATTCCGACCGATCGCACGACCACGAGCTGCCAGCTCGCTGAACTGAAAGAGGCTGCTCGCATTCGCCAACAACGCGTCTCTGCGAACGCTGCAGAACTGCAGGCTAGTACTAGTGACCGTTGGCATATGCAGCTCCGCGAGAGAAAACCAAAGACAGCAGCGGCCGCTGAAGATCTACGGCCGGTATCCCGCGTCACTCGTCGCACCACTATTGCAGCTGTGAGTGATCTGCCAGAGCCAGTGGACAATGTTGATGAAATCCATGCGGAAATTTACAAACCCACCCAGGACGGGTCTTCTCGGAGGCTAAGCGTTTCCTCGACAGTGATTTCCGCCACGAGCTCAGTAAAATCTGCAAGCCAACGAAAAGGACGATCTGCGGCTGGTTCCCGCCGATCAAACAAGGACAATGACAACCCAGCTCGATCTTCCTCGTCGACTGACTCGAAATCCAGGGAGAAGATGACCAGGCCTGCATTGGGAGCTCGGGCTGCAACCAGCGCTGGTGTCCAATCTGATCTCAGAAAACCATCTGGAAATGTGGCTTCCAGGCCTGGGTCTGCCCAAGGGAGTCCACCCCCTGAGCCGTTAGCAGAGGCGAAGGGTGCTGACAATCGAGATTTGGACTCACTTACTCAGGGTGTAAAGAAACTGCGCATCAAGCTGAAGATGCCAACACCAGAGGAACACGCTGCGAGGATCCAAGCAGCTGAGGAAGAGATGAGGAAAGCTAGGAGTAACGTAAAGATCGTTAAAGCCACAAAGGCACCACTGTTCTCGGAGTCCAGGAGCAAGAAAGGATCTCGGGCGGTATCTGGTCCCAACAGGTCGGCACGGGAGTCCAGCACCACTACACAGGACACTGCAAGTGGTGAGGAGACCAAACTTCGATCAACCAACGACTCTTCACCTTCTCTTGCAGTCGTGCCACCGGCAGCCAGCCGCGAAAGCGAGCCACTATCAAATGACCAGCCAAAGATCAATGAACCCTGTACAGCCCACGGCAGAGATGATAGAACGATGCCTTCTTCGCCCCTTACGCCCTCTTCTGTCCAGGAGGATTCCTCTCGGCCAACAGCTACCGCCGACCTGCATTCACCGAATACAACGCCCCAGCCCAAGTATGGGAAGGACAGACTTCCAGTTTTCACCCCTACTTCTGTGATTCCATTTGGACCGGCATCGTCATCGCTTCCTTCTGCTTATAGCCGCGATGAAAATTCTGGAGATACCCAATGAATGATCACTCTTGACCTATGTTGGTTCTTCTGGGGCAATGCTCATTTTTTTTTATTTGAAACGCGCACCGCTCCTCAGTGGTTGGGGCGCCTTGGAACGAGTGCATAACACGCCTTCCCCTTCCTTCTCGGGTCTTTTCTTTTTCTATCAATGTTGGCATATCCATCAGTCTGTTCAGAGTATAGAGATTTTGATCGCCTTATTTTTGTCACCTTTCCCTCACGATCTGCTTCGTTCCCTCTTATTCAACAATACTGCTATTCTTTTACTGCTTCCCTTTGTGAGACTGGTTTCTTCCATCCTAAATGTCGATGTTCTTTGTGGAGGGCCTTAACTTTTTTTTTTCTTTTGATCTTTCCTGTATCATTTGTGTTCATCCATATACCCCCCTAGCATGTACTTCTGCTTTCTGTGTATCGAGTCTGTCGGCGCCTTCAATGGTAATTGTGATTCCCACTTCTAAACTTCCAATATCTACCCTATCCTTGGGTTTCTAATGATACTATTGTCAACGATTCTGCACATGTCCAAAGCCACATAGAAAAGGACAACCCAGGCGTTGTTCTTTAGGCATCAGATTTATTTCAATCATAACGCTGACTTCAAGAGCGCATGTCCATAGGAAATAGAAAGCACCGTAACACTGTGTTGACCGGCTTGGCCTAACTGATGTGTCTGAGAGTCTTGGCGCTGCGAGCCATGGTGACAATGAGCGACCGTTGACGACGATCCTTGGATCCACTGGTTTATCCTCGGTTGCATCGTCACCAAGTCGTTCCACGGTACAGCACAGCAAAGGACGTCATCCAAAGAGGTTGGCTATCGCCGAGCGTCACGGTGATAAAAAAAAACATCAAAAAACAGGCTTTTGTTTCCGTTCCGTTCGCGTTCGAGACTCGTTCCGTCAGACTTCGCAGTGTTCGCATCACTCGAGTTTGTACACTTCCTTCCCCGCAACGCTAAGAACGCCCCATATACCCGCTCGATACACAGGTGGAGACCTGCAAACGTACTGGTCCAGGATTGCCAATATTAAGCGGGGATGATGACATGAACACTCTGCACTGAGAGACACACAAATTCCATATCCAACTGCCAGGAAACAAAATGAGCGGGTGCTTCCTCGGTGCATGTGAGCAACATCAACCCACGATTGACGGCCTCAGCACCACATTAGCGCGGGATAAAGACAGCGGCGGGGAGACGGCTTTTTCAGCTCCTCCCCCTTTCTTAGGACTGGACCAAAGAGGTGGTTCGACGGGGAGCCTCAAGCTATTCGCAATGAAAGAAGATGATGCGGCGAAGCTCGGCCAACCCCCTTTGCGGATATTCCACGTTGAGATGCTGGGATTCAGATTTGAACCATAGACGCCATGTCGTTGGCTGAAGGTCCACCTTTTGCGTCAATTGCTCACTTGACTAGTAATGCCATGAGTACAGTAAACCCTCGATATAACGAGCGCTCCACCTGCACCATTCAAAACCACATACAAAATTCGTTCAAACCTCAATACAGCGAAATTCGTTAAAAGGCCTTGATCGATCTTTTACAAAATTCGTTATATCGTTGCCCTTATCAGCCCCTGTTGTGCCTAGGATTGGCATCTCGATATATCGATCGATCTACGATCTATCTACTGAGGCGTCTACTATCGAACGCCTCACTACTAGTTAGATCCCTCAGCTCCTCTCTGCTCGTTTTGCTTGCTTTTGACGTTCTTAATCTCGCTTAGATCTTAGTGCTTGTTTGAGGGTATAAATATCCTCATCTTTTGCCTGTTCTAGTTCTTAGAACTCAGACCGTTTCGTTGAGCTTTCGGGTGTATGAAAGCCCCATACTGCCGCGAAGATCTGCCATTTCCAACGCCCAAAAGGCTGCACTCCGTGCCCAGCGTAGACTTCGTCCAAATGCCTCGAATGAAGACCTCCAGCTGTGGTTTCAGTCAACCTACAACCAGCCAATATCCGCCTCCTCTATCTCTGAGATCCTCTCCTCCCGATACAGTTACCTCGACTCTAGCAATCATCCTTMTCTGAATTCAAAGCGACGACGACCTGAGCGCTGGCCTGAGCTTGAAGAGGCCTTGTACGAGTGGATACGACGAACTGAAGGTTCTATAGCAATAACTGGCGATATCATACGAGAGAAGGCCAATTTTTTTTGGAAGAATCTTCCAGTGTACGAGGGAAAGGAAATGCCAACTTTCAGCAATGGCTG
>FQSS02000717.1:13314-23782 GCA_900128795.2 Malbranchea cinnamomea | reverse complement strand
GCTTATTGACGACCTCTTCGAGACACTATTCATCGAGTCTTGGTGCGATGATCCCAAAATCATCTCCGTTACACAGTCGATATCTATATGATGACGGAATGGATAGCAACAACGGCGCCTCAAGAATCAACGCTGTCCGGTTTTCTGGAAGAACAATTTCCCTTCGAGAAAAAATCGCCTTGTGCCCGACGGATTGAGGGGCGACGCAACCCAACTGGTCTCGACTCAGACCTGCGCGAAGGGGAGATGGGTCTGAGATCCACTGCGACAACCCTTTGGCTGGATACAGACCCGCAGTCGCCTGAGAGGGGAACAGCAACAATGGGCGAAACTGAGGAAAACTGGATGCTCTGTTCTTGCAGGCGCTTCCTCTCGATGCCTGCGTCAGCTAAGATCGAAGAGTAAAGTTGCTTCGTCCTCTAAACGATGAGAAGGTCGAGCATGAGGTGGCGCATCGACTACGGTCGCAATGCGGTCGTTCTCGTGTGGAGGTGGGATGCCGCCTGCGCCTATCGATAAGCACGGCAGGCGACGGCGTAAGGAGTGAATGTTAGTAGCACAAGGCAAATACAGACAAAGATGCTCAGCAAAGAGATTGAAAGGATGAAAAGGAGAGCAATATCCTATGTTGAAGGAGACGGTTGTTAAGATGGAGCAAAGGAAACGAAGGATCGACAAGTTGGTTGTGCTGGTGTAGTCGTGCTGCGTGCGCGTGGCGCAGAGAAAGAAGAAAGAGAGAAAAATGGGTTGCTGGAAGCCCAAAGAAGATGTGACGATCAGTCCAGTCACGCCCACAGACTTAACGCAGAACTGAGCACAGCACGCAGTTGATAGTATTGTCTACCAAAGCAGATGATTTACTCTTCTGAAGAGACAAAGAGGCCATCAACCCAGTGGCAGATCCCATGTCGTGGTCCGAGACAGGAAAAAGCGACCAAAAAAAACCGTCGGGAATTTCCCAAACCTTCCCCACAAAACTCACCGTCTGACCCTTGGACAGACCTTTGGCTGAACCAGCGGATTCATGGCCAAAGAGTCGAACATTGAACTGCGCAGTAGGGTGTATCCATGGATCGTGCAGAGACTAAACGTTGTCTGATGCGCTACCGAAACATGCCGGTTTTAAAGAGGTGAAAATCACAATCTTGCCACCAGTTGTGACTGCTGGGTCAGCACTCCTGCGTCCACCGCTGTAAGCAGGACAGACCGTGTACTCTCTGGGTTCACGAAGATACAAAGGACAAACTTGGTCCCCCTACCAATGAAGTTGATTCCATCGGGCTTGGTTCTCATGATGCTCTGACGCCGCAACATTTGAGAACGCTCATGCCGTCCCCTACGCAACACGACAGGGAACTGCGTCTACTGAGTGCAGACGAAGCGTGCAAGGGACTGCAAAGTGAGAACCCATCGTTACTTGCTTCAGCCATGCATTATCCACGCCCCAGAAGCTGGCGAGGCCTGAACTAAAATCTTTAACGTTCAGTAAACAAGCTAGTACATGTTGAAGTGGATTATCTTCAATGCAAAAAAGACTAGGCTCTAGTTGCGCATCCACTCGGTCTCAAGGCCATGACAGTTCGATCAGTGTGTATTGGCAGTAAATTCTTGACATCATGTAAATGCAGGTAAAGCAGCAGTGAAAAGAAAAAGATAGGATGAAAAGAAAGCCAAGAGCGAATCGTCTTAGCAGAATGATCCGAGATGACCCAACTCCACCCACCAACGTTCAACGGTCAGGCCATCCTCCCGCTCCAATGTGACGCCCAGCAGCCACATGCGAACCACAACGGATGGGTATAATCGTTGGGAACAAAACCCGCAAATAAAAGCCCAGAAAAAAAATGCGAAATGGAAAGTTGCCCTTTCCAGAGAGTAACAACGGGTCAAAATTAAGACGACAAAGTATACGCTGAAATTCCACGGATAGGAGGTATTCGAGGCGCAGGAGATATACGAGGCGAAGGGCTTGAACGGACAAAGGAAAAAAAAAAAAATCCAAAGGTCAGAAGTGAGGCATGCGGCAAGAAGCCGGCGTCGTCAAGACGAAGGCCAGTCCCTTATTCTACGAGTCTCTGAGGAAAATGTTGGGATACTGGAAATAGGACTGTGCGGGGTCGCGTGCCGTGACCAATTAAATCTGGCCCTTGATGTCGATAATTCTGTTCGCTTCGGCTTTCGCCTGTTCAAAGACCATTCCAGCTTTTCCAGCGAGTAACTTCACTTCTCCATCTTGTTCCTGCAGTAGATCTGCTGGTGCATGGTTCACAATAAACTGAGCGGCTTCCTGTTCGTTTTCGAAACCAAGTTCCTCCGTGATAAATCTCAGGGATACATCAGGCTTGTAGCTAGCGAGGGGTCAGCACAACTCCACACTTGAAGCAGGTCAACAAGTACTCAAAGGTGCACTTACGATTTACAGATGCATGCAAGTGCAGCAAGCCGCTCACGATCGACAAACATATCCATGAGGTACGCACCCATATTTGGTGTGTCCAGATATAGCTGGAAAAAACGGTGGTAATTTCCAAGTGCAAGAGCTGACCGAACATCCAGAGCATGCTTCACAGCTTCGTCCACCTTTTCTGCAGGAGTTAGATCGGCAAGGGTGTCGTTGATGGCGGTCTGGTTTCGAGTGTATATAAAATAAAGAATGCGATACGCCTTAAACTCCGTGGGATGCCCTCCAAGCTGCATCGCATACAGCGCCCGTAACTGCGTCTGACATTGATTATACTCACCAAGGTCTCCTTTTTCCAGAGCAATTCGCGCGTGGATCTCGTAAACACTGACAGTAAATTCATTCTTGATGTGCTGCACAGTCAAATCCTGGCGCAAGGACTTGAACTGGTCACAAATATAGCCGTAGTTCCCCTCACTGCGCCACTTCCTTTTTAACAGATCAAGTGTTTTTCTCAGAACTTCCAGTGGTCGAACATTCTCTGGTCTTGGGGGGGCTGTAAGCCGGAAGTAGTTCTTTTCCAGTTGTTGGCATGTACCAATGATAGGCCCCGAGTCAGGTGAAGCCTTCCCTATCTCGTCTGACTCGCCCAGACCCGATTGCTGGTATGGGGGATTTGGGTTTTCGAAGCGCTGTCTTCTAGTCTCCAACGTATGCTTAAGCTTACTTACTGTTTTGCTATCATCCATGTCACCTATCCGTCTCCGTTTGTCAACTAAGTGGGGGTAACTAGCGCGGTCTTCATATCCATTGCGCGGGTTAGCTGTTCTTCTCCAAGGAGGGGTGCTGCGGCCGGCCTCATCTTGCCCAGAGCTAAACTCCGTCGACTTCCGTTTTTGGGAAAAATCGCTCTTCACATCATGTGTAGCTGGAAAAGCAGGAACGTCCTGTAGTTTTTTCTGAGACAGTTCCATGGCAAGTTTCTTTCGTTCTTCCAATATCATTTGCTGCGGCAGGGGTAGATTATCCCAATCCACGTCGTTAAGGCCACTACCTTCTGCCGCTTTCGTGATTACTTCCCTCAGTTTCGCTTCCATCTCCTCCCGACTGACTTCTGGAACCTGGTATTCCGGAACGAAACTCCGCTGGACATATTGGCGGACTGATTCTGGCCAATCAATTTTGGTTCGGGTACCTTTTGCGCTCGTAGGAGTATTTTTGGGTGATGCCTCAGCGGGCTGTGATGTGGTTGCAACAGTGCTTGCGGTAGGAGTTGTTAAATTTCGTCGTGTCTGTACAGGAATGTATGCAGGGGAGCCTGGTGAAAATTAGAAAGAGTGAACAAGAACAAAAGTATTAGAGATACTAACCATTTGCTCGAAGTGATGTTGTAGTCGACGACGACCGCCACGGTGGAGCTGCAGTCATACTGAGATTAAGATGGTGTTAATTTCCGTTTGTCAAACAAGAAAGACTGGAGCCAGATTTGCAATGATGAGATTGACAGTCACGGGTGTGAAATAACATTCAACTTTCAACAAGAAAAATAAAAAAAATCACCGTAATGAAGCCTGTAAAGGACAAGACTTTGACCAAGGCTTCGGTGCATGAGAGCCGGTGTAGAAGGACAACTTGTGAGAAGCAAAATGAAAGCTCACAAAATGCGAGTGAAAGTGAGGCAGTTTGGCATGTGGCGAGGGAGAAGATTAGTACCCCCCTTCGGGTTGAGAGTGATCGGCCCGGAAGAACCCTATGCCGGTGATATCACCATGGGCGGGGAAAACTGGAATTGAAGGTGTGACCTTCGAGAACACCACTCCGCTCACTATTTACTGCATGTTTCTGGACCTCGCCAGTTGGCCATTGGCTTGTCTGCTAGAACTCACTGCCAAGTTGGATTTGGGCCAAAATGCTTACAATCTCCTCTGATTGTGATAAGCTCCTAGATGTTGCTCAAGGCAGTGGACCTCACGACCGCACTTCGACCATCGTTGGTACAAGACGAAACTCTTCTCTTCGTTCAAAATGATGTTGGGTTGTATGAGGGGTAAGGTCCTTGAGGAAATAATGTGTTCAGTTTGCTGTTTCGGCTTTTACTTCTCTCCAGGCGCAGCAATTGACTGACCTTGGGTTTGGCAGCAAATACAAAATTCCAAATTACCAGCACGGTCATGCTTACCTCACATCTCACCGGATATGCTATGTCGACACCAAGGAGCCTCGCAAATATTCCGTTGCGATAGACTTACGGGATGTCGATCGAATTGAGTACCAGGTACGAGGTCACACCGACATCAGGAAGTCATATCTACCTAGTTATTGCTAAATTTTGACTAGGCGGGCTTTCTTCGGTCGTCTGCGAAAATCGTGCTCTACCCGAAATCTCTAAAGGAGGGGCCAGGACAAAGCATGGGTATCAATCCTGCACTCACACAACCTACAAGATCTCCATCTCCGCGGGAGCCTGTGGGCCAGGGGAAAGGGAGCGTTTTATCACAGGGTTTCTCACCAGCTCGGTCAAGGATTGCGACATGGATTTGCCCAATATGTTCATTCTCCAACCCAGTTCCGGCTAACTTCGACCCTGTGACGGTGAATTCTTCCACCCCTGTTCCTCCCTGTTTGGCGTGCGGCATCAAACCTCCATTTACAACGATCTTGAAGGCCGCTATATCTTCTGCAGCTAACCGTGATATGAATAATCAATCACCCTCTCATCCTCCTCTCACGGACAGTTCCTTTGCTGCACAATCAGACGTCACTGATCCAGATACTTCTTCACAATCGGCAGCAGTCGGATGTCCAAGATGTACATTCGCGAATCATCCATCCCTATCTGTTTGCGAAATGTGTGGCGCTCCTCTTAAGCAACCAGAAACGTTGACTCGCAACCGTACTGCTGAGCGTGCCGAGTCTCCCGCCCCGTACGTTACTGGCCTTAAAGTGGCCAATACGGATGTTGTTGAATATATCAAACTATCCTTTCGCGGAGGTGGAGAGAAAGTTTTTTACGAGCGCTTGAAGAGTGCGCTGATTCAGAGAAAATGGCTGCTTCATGGCGCTCCGCCCGTTCCTAGGTTGTCTTTGCCGGGTCCTTCCCAGCAATCCAGTAGAGCTCAGACTGGTGCTAACGACACCAGTCAAGCGCCATACCCAGTTGGTGTTGGTATAGCGGGACTTGAACGTCGAGGTCTGGAGGTGCGAAAGAACAATGAATTTGTGTTGGGAAGTGCTTTTGAAGATTTGGAGGCACTGATGGCATCCGCAAAAGAAGTCATTGCCCTCGCGGAGAAATTTGCTACTGAATCTGGAATGGCGTCCGATGTAAACTCTACGGAAGCAAACACAGTCCTTTCCCAGTCCGCAGCAGCGTTGGGGATGACAACAACCAAAGACATGCTGGGTTCAGGAACTGGCTCTGATGACCTCTACCTGTCCGAATTGTCACGAAATCTGGCCGAGTATCTGACTGATGATCGCAAGGGGATTCTCCACAAAGAAGGTGGCATCATGAGCCTCATTGATCTGTGGGCGGTTTTCAACCGCAGTCGCAATGGCGTCGAGCTTGTCAGCCCCTCCGACTTTTACAAAGCCGCTCAGCTATGGGAGAAACTCAGGCTCCCTGTTCGACTTCGCCAGTTCAAGAGCGGGCTCCTTGTCGTACAACGTTTCGACTGGAGCGATGAAAAGACGTTGCAACAACTCAAAAACTGGCTTGAGGAACTACGGTCGGAGCCACCAGGGGATGCCATACCATGGGATTGGAGTTGTTACGGAAAAGGAGTGACAGCTCAAGAGGCTGCTCAACGGTTTGGATGGAGTGTCGGTGTGGCAACCGAGGAACTGGAAATGGCTGAAGATCGCGGTGTTCTCTGCCGGGAAGAAGGCATCGAAGGTGTTCGATATTGGCTCAATCATATAGGCACTATCGGGAGTGAACCCGATTCTGTAGGTAGTGCAGAGGAACAACTGGCCAAGCTGATTCTGTAAAGTTGCTTCCGATTCCAGATGTTCACCCCGATATATAGTTCCAGGCGCACTATGCAACTTCGTCTTAGTCGTCGAGATTATTAAATATGAAAACATAAGTACTTGTCTTATTGCGAAGATTTTGGACACTTCCTCGATCGAAATAAACTACATAAGTTAGTATGGATTGACTGGGTCAAAGAGAGGCCCAGACTGGGCTCAAAGAAATTCGCCAAGCCGCGAAAGTGAACTGACCACCTCCACATTACCTCATCAGCAGCTCCTCTCGCCGCCTGATGGATCGAAATCTGAACACCCCTTTAATGCTGTCGCCTTGCTAGGCAATGACACAGAATACTTGATCCGTGCTGGGATTGATTCTTGTGTCTTCAAGCTCAACTGCCATTCCAAGATCAAGCCACGTACTGGTAACATTTCTCTGCGGACAGGCTTCCAGTCCATTTGCAGGCACCCCGCATTCTAGCGGTTCACAGAATCATGGGATAGCTTCGACATTCAGCCGGTCTACGGTCAGACGACGCTAAAATTGGCATCTCTGTGAGTTGTCTATGTCGTAGGTAATGACTTTTGATGGAACGTACAGTTGAGGTCTGACGCTTGTCACCCCTTAGGTCCATCTATTGTTGAAGGGTTGGGAGAACATGGCAATGTTGGCAGACGTGTATCACCGTCAATCGCTCCTTGTTCCCGCTGCTTTTCATCGTTCAACATCCCAAACAGCTTCTTTGAGGCTGGCCTCAGGCGACTTTGCGCTGTATTGTTCACGGTTTCTTATTGAGCAGCGTCGAAGTTTCTTCGGGTGGGGAAGATGGCATGGACCCGACTGGCACTCTGGTATCGAGGCACGATATAGACGAGCGATAGATAAGGCCAATCGAATGTTTTCCAGACACGCTCGAACAATACGTCATAGACCTGACTGGTACCGGAGTCCTTTCCTCCACCACCACTATTGGAAGTCATCCGGTCAGTGGAAGAGATTGAGGCGTTCCTTAGATGACAGAGACGATGCCCAATCGTCAGGGAAATGGGAAGATCCGTGGATTGCCAAGCATGATGCCGAGTTGAAACGCATGGAGGAAGAGTTTGAGAAGCTTAAGCGTGCAATCGATGAAGATCCATACGGCATGATATTCGGAAGGCGACTACAGCCCTTTTCTTTTGGGCAGAAGAAAGGTACCTGGTCGACATTTTTACACGACGTTTTTGGATTTGATGGTCCGAGCTCAACGCCTTCAAAAGAAGAGCCGATTTCTGTCAAACCAATTAGAATCACCAGAGACCAGTCTCCTGATACTCCGGTCCAAGCCGATAAGACTTCGTCGTCCAACCAAGAGATACCCCTCCGATTTGACCCTATCAGCGGACGCATGGTCCCTCAGGAACCGCAGGAAACCCCTTCTCAAAGTTCAAAGCCTACAATCGACCCGCGTAATGCTCGTGTGAGGACTAATTCAAGTGTCGATTCAACCTCCAATACAAGCTGGTCAGCTAGTCGCAATAATATGGACGCAGATAGCGTCAAGGGCTTGAATGAATCACAAGAATCACGGAGTGTGAAAGAAAAAGGTGCATCAGGTATAGATCAAGCCTCTCTCTCCCGACAGATTGATGATTCATCGAGTTGGGAGTTGAAAGATGACACTCTTGTGTTTACTGGAGCGCCCAGACAGATGCAGCCAGCCTCCACTGTCAGTAGCAACGCATCGAAACCTATCGAGACAAATCCAGACAAAGCTCAGACAGAAGAATTCCCTCCGTCGACGGCCCACTCTCCCGGTCATGGATTTGACCAAACAGCGGAATCGAGCTCCTGGACCCGTGCTTCGCGAAATATTTTAGGGGGGCTCAAAGATTATATCACGGCAAAGTTGGATGTTGAACCGGAAAGTCTAGACACGAGAAGGTGGCCATTTCTCCTCCGCAAAGACCCATCCACCAAAGCCAACTTGCGTGACGAGCCCTTAGAACCTCGTTTATACTCAACTTACCGTCAAGATCCCGAAGCTGAGGAACTTGAAAAGCTCCGCGCTAGTGATATTCGTGCGTCGTTCCAAGGCCAAAGGCTTGCACAGCAAAGCTCGGAGGAAACGCCTCGTTTCAGCGAGGGGGTTGAAGACGCCGTTGAAGAACCAGTGCGCCTGGACGACAGCGGTAGGTACGGATTTAACAGATTCACCGCAACTGAGAGCAAGCCTGGTCAGGCACCCTTGACGACTCGAGAAAGTGCTCCTCTTAGCGATGCAGGTGGAGTGGCTAAGTTAACAGAAACGGACAAATCAACAGTCGCAGCAGTTATCTCAACTGACGTGGGGGCGAACCTTGAAGATCAAAGTTATCGAATGGGTGAAGAGACGTATGAGAATACTAGACAACGCATCAATCGAGATAGGGCGACTAGTGACCTTGACAAAGGAGTTCGAAGTACGCACACAGAAGACGGGAAAAAAGGACTAGCTGGTCTCTCAACGGATCGTCTGCCAGTTGATACTCTTGACGCTGTTTCCCAGGCGGCTTTAGCCAATAAGACTGCAGAGTTGGCAGCAACTGCTGGAAGCGAGGAGAAGTACTTCCTTCTTCCAGCCCAACGGGAGAGTCTTGACAAACTCCTAGGAGATATTGGGGAAGCGAATGCTGCAACAAGCGCGTTACTGGCAGAGATCAGAGACAAAGCTCGAGGTAGGGACGTTGAGGAGCAACCAGGAAAGCCCAAGTCTGCAGTGAACCCTACACTTGAGACAACGACGCGTTCTTATTACAAAGTGCTTGCCTATGATGTTCAATCAGGCGCCGTGAAAGAAGCGACCATGACGTCGGGCTCTTCGGTGCCCTATGAACAGCGCCACCCAGTTGACGCGATCTCCAGCGTTGATCACCCAGCCAAATTGTTGCCGTATATATCCAAGATGGAAGCTCAAGGGTTTGAACTTTTCTCTGGTGGACGGGAAGTACTGGTTTTCAAAAAGACGGGAGAAAGCAGTCTCGCTACACCCGAGGAGATTGATCACAATGATCCTATCCATTCGCCGGCGTTGGCCGCGCGGCTTGAACAGGAATCAATTGAGCAGGTAGAATCCATCAAGTCACAAGCGCAATCGCAGAGGACCCCTTCCTCTTCTTCACCTGCCTCGAAGCCACTTCCCCGGTTTTTCACGGGGCCACAACCCGATCCCTCATCAAAGTCATCGCAAGAGAGAGACGAAAGTTCCCACCCCTTCCTCCGCAAAGTTGTTCGCCGCATGGTTCTCGCGGGAGTTATGACCGGAGGTACTTGCTACGCCATTGGCGTGGTTGCTGAGTATTTCAGGACTGGAGGACAAGACGGCTTGGGACCACGGGGATTTACTGGGCTCGAAGGTCGATGAGCCCACAAAGTGCTTATCATGTTACCTTGTCCTCGGCGACGGGGATTTACGGAGTACATTATGTTTTTGGGCGGCCCAAATTGTTGTCTGATTTCTGTGAAAACTCCCTTCTCTGTTGATGACGTTGTTGGATTAAACGAATGAAATATAAAAGGGATCCTTTTTTTTTTCTGGCAATAATGCCAGAGAGTATCGCATCGTCAATGTGCAAGTTGACCCGGAGAAAGGCGAACTTCATGGACGCCACTCCGCTCCAACAAGACAAGCCAAGTTTCTTGACTTCGGGTCTCCAGAGCATCCGATTGAGAGCCAGTGGCCAGTGTCCAACACAATCATCAGAACTCGAACACAGACTGTCACCGATGGAAGTCAGCGTTTCACGGAGACGGAGTCCATGCAGATTCCCTGTGTCTGGTGTTCTGTCCGGTCGCATATTGCCATCACGACAAAGAAAAGTGGGCGCAGAGACACGATTACTGTGAAGGGTGGGTGAGAATCCGAGGATATGTAGAACCCTGGCACATGAAGGAGCATGCCCCTGTTCTGCAACACTGCTCGCCAAGGCCCGGCAGGAAATTTACCACCTGCCGACTTAGTTCACTCAGACACAGAGGGAGGCGGAGCAGAGCATGGATCATGGCTTCGTGGTCCTTGCGTAATGGACGATGGCTTGGCATTCCTCGGGAATGAAATTCGGATTGAAAACGAAGTA
>FQSS02000717.1:0-13207 GCA_900128795.2 Malbranchea cinnamomea | reverse complement strand
AAAAAAAAAAAAAGATCGAGTCACCCATCTAGTGATGAAAAATGGTTGTAGTTGATTTATTTCAACCGAAATAAATATATAAATAGATTCTCCAGGTGGACGCTCTCCAGCTTTCATGTTAAACGACTTCGTTGTCAAAAATGAACAACCATTACCCTGGTTTCTGCCTCTGTGCTCCTTCTTCCTCCTCCTCCTGCTGCTGCTGTCGTCCACGACTTGTTTTTTTTGAGTTTGGTTCCTGAGCCCGACCCAAGGGGAAGTCGACGGAGTCGAACCGCATAGTTATGTACTCGCAGTAAGATTTCCTGTTTTGGATGATACACCGTTCTACTCAACACCACTCGAGTTGCGCGCCGCCAAACCGCATGCGGCCTAGTACAGCGTCACGCAGCGGTCTACAGCGTCGCTGATTGGAGCTTCGAGGGCGGGGAGGGCAAAGGGACACCGCCCGCAGCCTCAAAGAGCTCAATGTGCTCCTCTGTCCTGTTGGTTGCGAGACGTACGTGTACTGTCGTCACACGCGGCCGCGTATTATTGTTACAGGCTTCTCCTTTCTCGTCGCCTGGCTCGCCACAAGGGACGTACAAATACACTGCGAGCTGCTGCTGTCTCGCACTTTTATGATACCGGTAACGACGATGTTTTGTAAGTGATACATGGTAACGTTACGGCCACCCCGGTTGGTTTATTTTTTGCGCACGCCCTTCATCGTGTCTTCTCCACGCGGGAATAATGTTCAGGCGCAGTCAGCGTCTGTCGCCCGCTTTGTGTCGTTCGCTCGAGACTCGCTTCCTCATCCCTCCCCCCTTCTTGAAGATGCGGTCGATGGAGCCTTGACTCTCCTTTGTCGCGCCCGCGTTCTCTCGTTCTCCAACAGCCTCAAGAACCGCTCAAGGTGCGGCTGAGTCGTGCTCTCTCGTTTTGGTACGTGGCCTTGTCTCCCGTCCTCCCCTTTCCCCCCTCGAGAAGCGGCCCGTGGAAACCCGCCCAAAGTATTGAACCTAAAAGGCTCCCAAGACTAACGCGCGACTTGGTTTAATAATAATACGTAGTCATACTGTACTACCAGTAGTCGCGTCCCATCTCATTCCTCATCTTCACCCTCCCGCTTCCCTCCCATCGACAAGACATCGCGTGTTCTCTCTCTTTCTTCTTTCCCCCGTCCGTCCCGCACGGCGGTAGTCGCTCCTTTTTTGCGTTGCTTCGCTCATTTCAGACTACAACGTCTTCGGCCTGCGTACCAACGGGATCTGCCTTGGAGATCTCCAACACACTCCCTTTTTCGGACCGTGGCCGCTAACACAGAAGCCCGACCCCCCTTTTTTTGAAAGACAACGTCATTCGACTGCTGGGATCGTGGCAGGAAACAAAGAACCAACGGAAGGCGGTAGCGACTTTTTAATCAGTCTGACTTATAATCGGGCTTTGTTTTCTTTGGGATTCTCACCAGGTTCGCTTTCGACCGTTCGACGGGTCACCGAATTCTCCATTCTCCGTCTACGGCTTGTCATCTGACACATTCAGTCCACGCAAGCACGCAGGCTTCGCCAAAACGGTTTCCCTTGCGCTGCGTACCTCCCTCGACCTAAATCGAGCGATTTGATGGCTCCCGTGACGCGTGGCAGCGACAACAAACGAACAGAGTAGAGCTCACGGGGGACATCAGTTCGTGGCCGGATCGTTGATCGTACACACTGACCCACCGGTCGAGCGCGATAGCACGTCGAACCTCAATCAACAGCCCTGGGTTTTTTTTTTTTTTGGCAAGGATCATTGCGTCTCTGAGGACAGTTGTCCCCTGCCACTCATTTGCAACCCCCCGAGACAGCGGAGGCCAGATTGACAGGAGCCCTGAAACTCATTCGTTGATCCTACAAATAACTTGGTGCGTCCGACTGCCTACCCGTTCCCGGTGTAGAAGCTGGCTCCTTGCATGTCGATGTTTCGATGACAGGTTGACTGATCACGTCCGATGTTGCAGGCCAGAATAATAGTCATCTGGCAATATGCGAACCTCGTCTTACTCGCTCCTGGCTGCCTTGCTTTCGGCGGTCGGCCTCCAACAGTCCCAATGCTATGCAGCGGATGCTGGCCGGACGCTAAACTCTCTTCTCAAGTCCGTCAAACGCCCGATTGATTCCCCGGCCCAAGAAAAACGTGAGGTGGTCGTCATCCCGGTTACTGTGGTTATTGGCCCTGATGGCAAACCGACAACGCTGAGTGACACCTCCACCGCGACAACGGCACTTCCCTCTCCTTCGACGCCCGTGCAAAATCAACTGCTGGATCTCAATGACATGATCGGGATCACTGTTGGCCTGGACGGCATTGTCAGTAATCTGGCCACACAGCCAACCCCAGAGCTGTCTGCCACCTCCAGTCGCAAAACGACGGATGGCTTCACTTATTCCCCCGGGGCGGGCACAGGCATCAGCAGCACGCCTACCCCGACCACCAGCAGTGACCGTGACCTCACAAAGGTCCTTCCAACCCTTCCGGGTTTCCCTGATTTTTCGGAAATTTTTCCTGGGAAGAAGACCACTGAGACTTCGTCGGCCGTCCCGTCTTCGTCCGCCTCTGCTCCAGATGACGCTACTTCGATCAGTGCTGTTCTGACCGACTCGTCAACCCCGTCTGCTGCTGAGACCACATCCAGTACGTCCGCTTCGGAGAGCTCGAAGGGGTGGAACCTCCTGCCAACCTTAACGGACTTGCTGCCGCCGTTCCCTACCCCGTCCGTGTCAACACTGTCCTTTCCTACGTTGACAATCTCAAAGCCTCCCCAATCGCAGAACGGAACGGCGCCAGCCACAACAACATCAGGAGCAACGCCAACCTCAGGTCCCATCCTCCCAACGTCATCCTTGGACTTCACCATCCCAATACCGACGTCTATCCCGTCTGGAGTATTTCCCTCCCCCTCCTGGGGCAGTGGAAGCGGTACTGGTCTTCCGACTAGAACGAGAATCTCCGACGTATCACCGACGACTGAGCCCACGACCACGTCTGAGGCCACAACATCAGCGAGGAAGGAATCGACACCCGTCACTGTGCCGACTGAAAGGCCTACACCGACAAACGAGGCTCTGCCACCACTTTCCACCGATGATCAAACGACGATGGTTGTCCCGACTGAGATCGTGTACCAGCCATCACCTACACCTCGACCCAGTCCGACAACACCAGAGGAGGAAACCCCCATTCCGATTCCCGAGGAAATCTCTCCACCAGATGGCGGCCTCTTGGCTCCACTCAATTCTCAGCTGGTCCAGTTGGGCTTCAATAATTCACTGAACTACGAATTTGTGGCCACTCACTCCGAGGCCATCACCCAGCTCTTTGCTTATGTCCCGCAGGGTGTCACTTATGGACTGGGTATTCATCTTTCCGAGGTTTCCATGCACAAATTGGCGCCGTACTACTCCAATCTGCCTTACACGGTAACACTCGCCATGCTGTACATACCCCGGGATATGGTCAACAAGCTTTCCGCCTCTTTGGTCAACCCGGCATCGGAACTCTACAACCACCCTAGCCCCCCGGTCAATCTCATCATGTCAATGATCGACCCTTCCATCCCACTCATTCCTAGTCAAATACCCGACATTTCACAACCAGGCAGTGACGTCCCTGGTGATGTCTCTAGACCAGATGATGAAAACGATGAATCAACAGACAAAGATGACAGTGATGACGCAGGTGGCTCCGGCAAGTCGTCTGGTGTGCGTGCTAGCGCGGTGGGAATTGGCCTCGGTGTTGTGGGTGGTGCTGCTCTCTATGGTGCGGCTATGTTCTTCGTTGCACGCCGGTACCGACGCAAACGTAAGATGCATCAGCGTACCAGCTCCTTGACTGGTGGTTATACCGATGACTCGCGCGCTGGCAGTCCTTCAGAAGGGTTCATGAGCGGATTCAGAGACAGCAGGAACAGTGGAGGAACCGGCAGCGCGAGAACCGCAATGATCAGTGCCCCTGTCATGTCAGAGAACTCGCTTGGCTGGAACTGAACCGGTCGGGGTCACACTTTGCACCACCAGGATGAGTGGGAGGACCCACCTTGATAAGGTCAAGGTGTCTCCCATCAGCTGCGCTTGACTCTCCAGACATCATGGATGTTGCAGCTACCTTCTGTGACATATATCATTGTATATGGGCAATCTACACTCTTCGTCACCTCTTCCTGATGTGTCATGTTCTTTTTCTTTACTTCACATGTTATACCCCAGTGAGATCTGCCACTGTTGATGATGCCCACTGGGGTATCTGACATGCAGCCAATTTTACCTTCCTGTTCTGGTATCTGATCTGACATTAATGATTGTTTCAATGCTTATTATTCACTAGGTCATGTACAGAGAACTTTTCTTCCAATCAACCCTTTTTTTTTATCTTCTAATCAGGCCTGTCTCCTTGAAGACAAACAGACAACTCTTGTTGGGAGAAACACCCATCCATTACATCTGAAATGGCTAGAGGAGAATGGGATTTGTATTTTTTTTTCCTTAGATTTCTTTACTAAAATCATCTTGACGTGTCTTATAAAGCTTTTTTTTTCTTGATCTTTTCCTGCAACTTGCACCCTCTCTTATGCCTCATATACTTGATTTTCATTTGGATAAATTTTCTTGATATGCTCTGTCACTGCCATGCTGACTAGTCATCAGAAGCGCAAGTTTCTTAACATCTCTTACCCTAGTCTGTGTCTCTGCTGTCTCCTTATATTTTCTTGTGTATGTGATCAAGTTAAAACCAACTAACGTCTGTCTCTCTATTCTTTTGTTTTTTTTCTCTCTCTCTGGCTGTATTTAAATGTTGTGTTAATGAAGAAAAATATGTGTCAATGTCAGTTTTAGTGACAAGAAAAGGAGGAAGAATAAGAGGAGAGAGAGAAAGAATGGTGTTGATCTGTGTTGTATTTTCAGAGCTTCTGAGCTGTGGTTAGAGCTACTATCAAAATCCCTGATGTGAGAAAAAAGTACATACATTTCTTCCGATTAACTTCTGGCCGAAAAATGACAAGAGGGTAGGTATGTATGAAATGAGATGTACCACAAAGGTAGCAATCAACTTGTGTACCCATTATCTAAATAGTACCTACCTACTGTCGATCCAGTGATGCTTGATGGGGCAGTGTTGCAAGTGGGTTTGTGTAGAACATTAGAAGTCGAAGCACAGCTGCGAGCTAACCCATGAGAGAATGAATGAGGCACTGACAAATTTTCCACAGATGGCCGCCAATTTGCAGGACACATCACCCAACCCACCAGCGCCTAAAGCCTATGAAAACTTATCATCTAGCCAATAAGAAAACAAGCAAATATATAAAAATTGGCATGTGGCATGTCACCATCTTTCCTTTCCCCCCTCCCCCCGCGACATCATTAACACAACAAAAAATCAAAAAAAAAATCCGGTTTTCTAGAAGAGACGGGAGAGAGAAACCGAGTCTTAGAAATCCTATTGAACGAACTAAGCACGGGGAGTCAACAAGAACATGGGAAAGAAACAGTCCATTCTCAAGAAAATCCCTATAGGAAACAGGATGTAGTTGGAAACACGAAGGCAAGAGCAGACTCAGAAATTAGGGAGGTACTCGAAAACTAATTTACCCCATCCATACCGAAAATTTTTGGTAACTTGACATATGCGGAGTTAGTCAGATGCAAACATTATTATTCGGTCATAAGACATAAAAAGCCCAGGTTAGGCATCAAATGGGAAGAGCCATGAACAGGTCATTCGTATCGATGCTGCCAGAGGGTGTCAAAGCTGGCGCTGTCTTCGAAAGTGGGATCGGAGGGAGAAAGAGACCGATTGGGAGCTAGGACGGAATGTCTTTATGCTCGCTTGTTGTTGATACCCTTAAGCTCAACCTCACTGCAGGGTCAAAAAAATAAGATTGAGTCGTTAGTTCGATCCTGATCAGTTAAGTTTGATTACATGACAATCAGAAAGGTTCGGAGAAGAAACCTGACGGCGAGAGTACAGTGCGACGCTGGTGCACAGGTAGCAGGCCAGTGTAACAAAAAAAAACCCAAGTGAGCAAAATACCAAAGCAATAATGAGGCGAATAATCTGTGCACCCAAAGTCGGGATTTTCTCTTGTGGCCATCCTCTGCAGAAAAAGGGCTTAGAGAGGAGAGGGGAAAAGGGGGGGGCATCGCAAACCAAGAGAGAGGTGTGGGGATATGGGTGATGTAGATTCAAGGTGAAAGGCGGTGAGAAAGGGGCCAACAAATAGAAGAGGCGGAAAGGAAACCGAGGCCGTGGCCACGGCCACGACGATGTGACCCGGTTGATAGGAAGAAACAGAGATTGGACTTACAACACAAGGGTTGAATGAGGCGGGATCAACCCCGGGAAGCCACTGGCAGTCAGATGGAACCGTTAGTCTGTGCGAATTTCTCGGAGGTTTGGACACGTTGGCCGCCGGTGGGATCTCCTATCCAATGCATTTTGCTCCATCTTCCCAACTTGCGCCAGATGCGGCACCCGCTGCGCATTCAGGGAAAGAAAAGTCCTCACACGTACCGGTCGCCATATGCATAATCCCTGTTACATCGCCCAATGGCCATGGGAGGCCAGCAGGTTAGCGCGGGTCACGTACTCTCGCTTCCCACAAATGGGAGAAAGAAGCGGCATATAAGTGTTCTCAAAAAGAAAAAAAAAAGATTTTTCGAGCATGAATGAAAGGAACGTGTGAGGTGAATGAAAAGTTTTGATGCATGGAAGGTTCAATTGAACCCAGGTGCTTGGAAGCGAGTACGTACCCAGTGATAGTCAGGATGCTTTTCTCTCCCAGTGTCATGTTAACAACGCCCTCGTCCCAACCTGAAATCGAGACAAATTGAACTGGAAGTTAGCCAAATACGTGACGCGTCAGGCGTGGGGACTGAGCCGTCCCCCGGAACAAATGCACCAGGCGTTTGGGCTCTCCCACAGGTAGATTAGTTTTTGGGGACTGACCTCGGATAACTTTGCCAACCCCGATAGCAATCTTGAACTCGCCTCTGTCCTTGGAAGAATCGAATCTGGAGCACAATAATCAGCTCCCAATTCCCAACAATCTGAACTGTAGGCATGGAAAATATCGCAATTCGACATACTGCTTTCCCATGTAGTGGTTAGCGGCAGCATTGGGGTCATATAGGCAACCCCTATACTCGATAATGACCTCATCCCCTTTAACTGGCCGATCAACCCCGTTTCCGGGTCTGAGCACGGTCTTTGTCACACCCATAGCGACAAGGACGATGCAAAGAGCAAGAGCTGTGCGAAAAGAAAGCCCTGGGTATGGAGATGCCTGGAGAAGGAACTTTCCTCAAGGCCAAGCACCGCAATCACTTCAAACAAGGATGAAATGGGCAAGTTTTTTTTTTTTATTAACGAGCGTATGGAAAATTATATTAGAATTAGGAACAAGATTGGCTCACTGGCCAAAGCGAATGAACGGAAACTGGAAGAAAAAAGGAGTTAAGCTCAAAAACCAAGTCGATCCACAGAAGCCGAACACAGGTAGGAGATTGAACCGTTTTATGTCTTTCTTACCTTTGAGAGCCTTAGGGACGAGATAACAAACGTGTTTTGGGGTGGAGACGAAGCGAAGAAATCGAATCAGAAAGCCGCCCAATGAGATGGAGACGATGTGCAGAAGTCCGAGAGCTGGACGAGGTTCGAATGAGAGGACGCAGCCCTCGATAACTGACAGCAGCAGCAGCAGGAGGGCAGGCGAAAAAGCAAACCGCACCGGATAGTATTGGCTAGTCGGGAATTGGGGAGCTCAAATCATGTCCTGCCGAGAGAGATGCCACATCACACATGTAATATGTACAGTCCTTGGGAAACGTAACGCCTGTGGGCACCGGGATCGAAGAAAAAGAGAGGCCTAAAGCGTCGGTTGCTATTGATATATGATTTGGTGGATCTTCGTGATGGATGGTGGGAGTGTGTGATGAGCAATGAGACGGGATGCTCCGTTGCTTGGCCTTTCAATAGAGGGAGGGAAAAGGAAAAGTTGGATATCCACTGCGGATATCGCGTTGAACTAAGGAAGTAGTGTATCAAGCCGCGAACAACTAACTGTTGAAGATTTAATCAGAACAAGATGAGGAGAGCCCATCGCGCGTGCTCAAAGACCCGCCACGGAGAGGATGAGTGGTGCATTAGCAAACCGGGTGGGTACAGAACGTATACAGAGTGATGCACACGAAGATAGCATACACCATCCCAATCCTCAGCTCACGGCCGAGGGAAGAAGAGCCAATAAGTGCCATGGAGGGGCATGACGCTTGCTTCGCGGGGAAGGGAACGTTTTGCTGATGGCGCTCAGCAAGGCGTCGGATCCCAATGGACGGGTTTGGGGCAAGGACCGCTAGGGAATCCAACCGCCACCACAAGCCGAGAATGCTTTCTGGGATCAAAATAGTGACCCAGTCTCACAGACGCTTCGGTGATATGGCGAAATTTGGCGTGGACCGCCACCCCACCCCCTGACCGATGCGACGATCCCTCGACAGCCATCGGGGGATCTAGACATGTGTCTAGATTGTTCGAAATCACCCCTCCTTCTTGGGACTTTTACTGTCGATTCGGGATGGCTTTGTTGCCAGGACTTCGTAAGATCGGAGTTGACTAGCAGTGGTCTACCTTTTGTCATTGTGCGGTTGCGTCTTTAATAGCACGAGGAAGGAAACGCGAAACGGAAGAGTGCGACGCAGTCCAATTGCTGAAATAACGCTAATCCCTGGAGCCGCAAGAACCAGTTTTATATGTCGTTTTGGGTGCATTGCTTTCCAAAATGACTGAGAGAGGCTGATGGCTCTCCTCTGATTGCACGTTACTAGTAGACTTGGCGATTTCGGAGGGGCTCAGTTCGATGGGGCGCGATCAGCATCATTGATGCTCGTTTGAAGCGAGCACAACCGTCTGGATCCGAAACCAAATACAGGCCAACTAAGAGCATATTTGGGTACTCTGTACAGGGTACCACACAGGACTTTGTCCAGCTGATGTTGAAATTTGCTTCTGCTGACTCTGAAGCATCTGCAAAATAGAAGTTAGAGTCAAAATGGTCGTACTTCTCAACCTGATCTCGCTTTGTTGAAGCACCAAGCTGGCACCCAAAACCGCAGTTACCATGGCCAAGATTTAGTTTAGTATGGAGTCAGCTCATTGAGCAGTTTGCTGTATAGTAAGGACTGGTAGTCGAGTACAGAATAAGTATTTATGATTGTGCCCACCTCCATTCCTGGGATGATAATTTTGTATTTTCATCAATACATAATATTGCCGAGCTCTGAAGGCCGATCCATTCGTTGAGTTGGCCCACAGAGCGACAGGCGATCCGGGGGGGAGCGCCTAGGATGTCTCAGATTCATCATCCCGAGCAACAGCATTGACAGCGGGGTCCGCTATCGTCGTCGAATCGTCACTTTGCTTCAATACTAATGTTGCGCCGATGTACTTGAAATAACTGATAATGTGCCTATCGCTTGAGCGTTCAGATGATTTATTCTGTGATGGTTGGTCTAAAGATTCGTAGATCCGTGAGCCCCGGGTCCGGGAATCGAGCCACTGCTGGTTGAGGATCTTTCTCTCGTCGAGCCAGTGTCAATGGCCTAGCGCTATTCCACGTCCTTTGTCTTTCATTCTAATCACGCGCGCCTTAATTGCCACCAATGGAATAAGGAGTCATGATTTCGGTGGCTCGCTCTTGTGCTTGCCTACGGCATTCTTTTCCGAGGAGCCTGCACCTCAGAGAAACTCATGTGAGCGCGCCTGGCTGAGAAAAATAAAGGGCTTTTTTGAAAGTCATTGTACATTACGCCCTCCCCTGGACGAGGGGTCAGTGAGGGGTGGTGGGAGAGATACTCGATAGTCCTGAATTAGCGTTTGGTTAAGGTTGCGACCGTTGCAAGTCTTGACTGGCTCGCATACCTGGCAGGCAAATAAAACGGCGCTTCGCATCCCATCGAATCATCATTATACATAGTACGTATGTATCCTGAGATTTGTTCGTCTGTGCCAATTTTTCTCAGCAGATTCGCCTTCTGCCATCCTGCAAAGGTTGGAGAATGTGGAATGATCCTCGTCAAGCTGCGATGTGAGACACGATGTTGCGATTCCCAATCACGGTTTAGCCTAACCCTTCACATTGGCTGCTTGACAAATGGAGGAGCACTTACCATGAGTCTACACAGTATGTACCTTGAATCCTCGTACAATGCAGGATTGTTACTCTTAAACAAATTTTCATCATCTGAAAAAATTGCCCAGTAAATAGCATTTTGGATGCTTGCTGGGTGTCAAGAAAACCAGTCGTGTCAAACACGACTTTTATTCGCGCTCGTTGAACCCGATTGACCTGCAGCCATACATACTCATTCCCTCAGAGATAGCAAGTACAGGGGTATGTGCTCATCCCTTTCCCAGTATAGGCTTACGCTATCCTTGGACTTACTGGTGAAATCATAATAGACAGGGACTTTCAAAGCGTAAAAAGGGGGTCCTATCTTCCTACAGACCCGAGAGCCCAAGCCCAACCATACTACTCGTAACATGCGTTGAAGAAATCTTGGAACTGGCACCAGCACAACTGGGCCGTAACACACGCTGTCAACTCTCAAATATCCACGATATGCATCAATTGGAGACATGAGTCACTGAGCGCGTCAAAGCCCATGAGGCTGAATGCAGGATGGTGGGTCTGATGCGACAACCCATGAATACACAGGGCTTCATATCCTGGCATATCAACCCCTGTCGGCCTCATCAAAGATCTAGGCCAACGATTAGACAAGGAGTGAGTGCATCATGATCTACCCCGTCCAAATGTCTGTAGCCCTCGAGTCTCCAAGGACCCCACCACGGAACTGCGAACAAAGTTCCCCGCTGCGTTAACCTGTTTCTCTCAGAGACAGAGCATACTCGCACTGGATGCTCTGCTCTTGCCAGGACTAGTCGCTGCAAAGATTGTTTGGAGAAGCAAACATACATGCTTTCAGACAAGAATATATTGTCCCAAGTGGTCTGAGTAATTCGGCCTTTGGTCTCAACTTATCCTGCCACTCAACCGCGCATTTCCCCCGATCGTGTCTAAAACACCGTGTTTTAAGAAGGTATGGCTTGACCCTACAGCAGATTGAACATTTCCATGTTTGCAGCAGGCCGGACAAGCATAAAATTGGTTCGTACGTTTTGAGATCAGGCACTGCTGATCAAGACATGTCTGTCAAATAACTCCGAGGAAATCGAGACGTTCTGAACGCGCATGCAATGTCGAGCGTTCGCAGTGGCGCGTGAACCTTCGCGGTGGCCTACCATCATGAAATGCCATTTCCATGAATCCCTAGCATGGTTGCGGATTCTCTTGAGGCCAGTGGATGGGACCGTTTTGGATTTTCTCGAGGTCGCATGCTGCCATCTGGTTTTTTTGGGGGAGTGTTGCGACCACAGAAGGCAGTGTAATGGATTAGGTAACCTGCTTAGGAATGCCAATTGAGATCAATGGCTGCTTGGTCAGTTTCTTCACGTTAAGCGAAGGTCGAGGCTCCCACTTCTAGCCAGGGAAAGGGGGAAAAACAGAACAGTCGTCTCAAACCCCTTCTCTCTTTCCTTTTCTGACTTGATCTCGTACCCTTGATTGTACTCTTTGATAGTCCACACAAAGGCAAGGAACAGAGAACACAGAAAGAAGGCCAGGCTTTATTTTTTTCCATATTATCGATACTCGGTTGTCACAGCCGCCATGGGGCCGTGATACGCTTATGCACGTAAGATCCGGAGTGTCCCCATCAATCGGCACATATACAAGGCTCGCACGGACGCTATCGGCCAGGCCATACCGTGACATGCATATGGTGATTCCCATCTTAAAAAGCTCTTTGGTGGCTGATAATAGTACTAATCGATCGAAAAGAAGAGTCGATAAACGGGATTGGACCAAGGATTTTGGAGAGGTCATTTCCAAAACGCCTCCTTCAAATCGACAACGCTAATGACACGGATCCTCGTGTTTGGAATTCGTACATCAAATTTTCTTTGCAACTTTGGAACGTGCTTCAGGTGATGGACTTCGGCAATTCCAGCACGGTCAATGAAGTCTAGAACGCGACTGTATTTCAATCTGACTCGGTCGATACCATGGCCATATGAGCAATGCCTAAATTAAAACCATCATACTTTAGTAGTAGCCGCAGTTTACGAAACTCCTACCATTTCATCAATACATATATGCATGATTCTCAACGGTAGGCGACTGTCAGGCGCATCGTGATGTACATACAGTGCGTTGCAAAAGGGTTGTCAAAACACGATTTTTTGGCGAACGCGAGCCACACACAAAATTGTAGATAGTAGGTCACCAAAAACTGCAAAATTCAAAGCCCTTCAACTTTGCACCTATTTATATGTAAGATGCCATACAAGATTAGCCAATAGAAAGAAGAATTAATTATTGAGCTTCTGGCACATCAAATAGCTATCCCAGAGATCACTGCAATGGTCAATTGCTCCACTCAAATGATGTATAGAGTCAATCAAAATCTCAACTATTTTGTAGCTCCATGCATCTCTATTTCATTTACTGGCCATTCTAGGAAGGTGCCTGAATTCATTGAAGAAGGTATTGAAGATTTTATAATCGAATACTCAACTGCTTACCTAGATGAAGTCACTTACTTATGTCTTAATATGATATAACAGTCAGCATAATCACCATCTCTAGAATGTTGAAAAGGGTTGAAATGACTATAAAATAGGTAGATACTTGGAGCTTCAAGGCATTTGAAAGATAATTAATATACTGACTTCATAAATTTGCTGCTTATAGGTCACTTGTAAGGCCTTTCAATGAAATAAAGAATTGTATGAACTTTGACTTTAAAGATTTTTGAATTGATAATCTGAACAGCTCATCTTTCTAGACCAAAGTGCTGCTAATGAATACACAGCTGACTGAAGGTATGAATAATCTTCAAGAAGGTAATCTTGCTGTATTTGAATGCCTTGCAAAATGATCAAAAAGATGGAGTATTTTGTCTGTAATTTCAGTCAATGATTACATCACATATGATAACTTAGTTATCTTTCAGAGTTCATAATACTGATCAATTCAATAATATTAAGTTAATAATAACTTATTAAGTGCTCACCGGGTGTGACAAGCCGAACTTTCTTCGGAGAAACAACCCCAGAACCCGACGACCCG
>FQSS02000738.1:836-10968 GCA_900128795.2 Malbranchea cinnamomea | reverse complement strand
ATTTGCTGGCTTTGGCAGGTATACTGAACCTGGCGATACGTGATTTGAAGCTGGCTAGCAATCTGTTGGTAGGTAAAGCCAGCATCTCGGAGGGTAAGGACACGGATTCGATCATCACGGCTAAGGCGTATGGTATTCCGCTCAGCTGCCTGCTAAGGGGGGTGCTAGGTTCGGGGGTAGGCATGGCGTGTTGATTGCTATGGCGTGTTGATTGCTATGTTCACGAAGATAGGTCTTATTAATTTCACATACTCTGTAATATTACAATAATTAGGAAGGCGGTGACGGATACTAGAACAATTCGCCCCACTCAAGACCCACCGTACTAACAAAATTACCGGGGTCAACCACAGTAGAAAATAATCAAAAACGTATTTCACCACCTACTCGTACATTTCCCCACCGCACGACGCGTTCAACATTTCTACTACAGAAATGCAACAAAGACAGTGAGCCTTCTTATCATGAAGGTAGAATATTATCGGCTATTAAAGCTTTGAAAGAAGGCCAATTTTCCAGTGTTCGAGCTGCTGCACGTACATACGATGTGCCCCACACCAGTCTGGTGGAACGACTTAACGGCCGTACAACACGAAGAGAATCTCAACTTAGAAATCGAAAACTGACCTCTACAGAGGAGTCAGTTGTCATCCAGTGGATACTGTCCATGGACGAACGAGGCCAGCACACCCGGGTGAGCACTGTAGGAGAAATAGCCAATCTCCTTGCCAGTCGCGATGCCTCTGCCAATCCACCTACTGTTGGTATCAACTGGGTTAATCGGTTTATCAATCGTCATCCTGAGATAAAAACCCGATTCTCTTGATCGTACGACTATCAGTGAGCCAAGTGTGACGATCCTAAAGTCATTCAAGGGTAGTTTCAGCTTGTACAAAACACCATTCAGAAGTATGGGATTGTACAGGAGGATATATACAACTTTGATGAGACTGGCTTTCAGATGGGGGTTATTGGGACAGCCAAGGTCGTTACTGACTCAGAGAGTCTTCATCCAAAGCATGTACAGCCTGGGAATACTGACTGGGTCACAATTGTTGAAGGAGTCAATGCAACTGGCTGGTCATTACCCCCAATGGTCATCCTCAAGGGAAAGTGGCATCAGGCTTCCTGGTATGAGAATGGACTGCCAGAAATCTGGAGGATTGAAACCAGTGAATCTGGATGGACAAATGAGAAGCTGGGAATGATCTAGCTCAATGAAGCGCAAGAAGGGGAGGTCGAGCAGCCTGAGTCACAGCCACAAAAGCACGCACCACCACGGTGTAGGTTGTGTAATATAGTGGGACATACTGCTCGTACGTACTCTCAGCGTACAGGAAATAGCTCATAATGTAATTAGGTGATTTTCTTAGATGGTTGTTGTGATATTCGATTCTAAAGTTATTCGGTGGTGGGGAGGTGTACGAATAGGTGGTGAAATACGTTAACTAGTTTTTCTTCATAGTTGAGACTTGAAGGCGGCGTTGTCCCAGGACCTGGCGGAGAAGTGCTCCGCTCGCTTGTGTATTCCGCTCGCATGTGGATTACGTTACACGTCCACTCTTGCAGTTTCAGGCTATCGGACTTGGGCTGGCTTTCAATATACCACTCGCCGTGTGATATGGGACTACCACTAGTAGCTGGGGGACAGCGTTCGGATTTCAGGCACTTGAGTGTGGGTCTTCAACAGCTCATCTGTTGAACATGGAGAGGGAAAGAGAGAGACAGAGAGCGAGAAAGCCACTGTTGTTAATTTCAAGCAACCGAAACAAACTGGCAATACCATCCTTGAGAGGGAGCACTTTAACCGCCCTAAACCGTCTGGGAAATCTCAAGGGTGGATGTCAATTCTAACGCCATGAACCACCGCGATAAACCCCGTCTTCGTCCGCCTCGCTCTCTAGCTCATTTGCTCCCATACACCCAATTGTTATGGCCACTGGGCACGAGTTTGCAAACTCAGGGACAAGCCGAACCTTTGTCATTGCCATCTTACCCTGCTTCTTCTGGTAGTACACGTCGTCGCGCTCAACGTTAACCAGCAGTAGAGTTTGATCCGAAGCTGTTTGTTCGTCTGCGACCAGGAAGAGACTGGAGTCGATAACCGTATCGGTTGCATTTTCCCTCAGGAACACGGCGATCCTATCAATGTCCCAGCCAATGAAGGGCGATTTGAACGTTTTGTCGACGGGAACGCGGGTGAAAGAATCAAGCGTGTAACAACGGAATGCGGAGTCAGAAGGATCGGAGAACAGTACAAGACTCTGGTCGGTGTCGACATTGTCGTCCGAATTATATGCTGTACCAATGATGCTTGACAGGGTCTGCAGGCTGGTCAGCACATGCTCTTGTCCTCCTCCAGAGAAGAGAGGTCCGTACTGAAGGATCAACATCATGGGTGCAGAAAATGGCGATAAGCCGGACCATGGTTGGTACTCGAATGGTTCTCTTTTTCCGGCGACTGTCTTTCTCTTTGGTGTCAAACAGGCTTGCTTGAAGGTTTGGGGTGTGAGAGTGTTGATATGCGGGGTGAGGAGGACAAGATAGAGATATGTGCTCCTTGTCAACAAGGTGACACAGGGTGAATGCGGAGCCCCTACCTCGAAAACTAAAGTGGGAGCACTAGCATAACTTCACTCAGTTTTTATCTCATCAGAAGGATGATCGCTTTTTTTGTTTCTAACAAATTTTCCCCCCTCTCCTCTCTCTCACAGCCCAGTTTGATTTGCACAAGGTGGTATCAGGAAGTTGTACAACATCAACCCTCTACGACAAGTGCGCGACAGCAACCATAGAGTCCAACGAATCCGCCCGTTTTCGAATGCACTCTCGGCCTGATGGGCGCAGAGTATCAATAGATTTCACGGAATGGCTGAATATAACAAGGACCCTCGACCCGCTTGACTGTTATGGACTACCGATTCTACGACTCCAACGAAGCTGCAAGACCTGGAAATACTCACGCTGAGCTCATAGTTCGTTAGCTACATCCCTGCACAATGTCTCCTATGTCAAGCTTCGCCAATTCTTTCATTTTCTTTCTGATCCTTTCCTTGTTAGCTATTGACGTTCACGCTAAAGCAAAAGTTTTCACCTGGGATTGTCGAAACTCCATAGGAGCGTGCCAAAACTTTTGTTATTACAGAAACTGCCAGCGTGGTGCAAAACGCCAGCTCACATACGATCCAAATCAAGCGAATGTGGACAAACGTCGCAAAGCCTCCGGCTGTAGTAAGAACCCGTGCGGCAAAAACAGCAAATTGCCGTGGCGCAAGTTTGGCGATTCTTGCGACGAGTTCCCTTTTGCGAGCACAAAGGAAGGTGGAAAAGGGGCGCAACTAAGATGCGTACCGCGCAAGGAAAATAGCAGTATGATCAAACTCAGTCCAGCACTTGAGACTGTCTGGACGTGACTGAAAAATTGTGCATCAATATCTAGGCGAAGGTGGTCAACTCAGCCGTTTCTACAAAAAGCTCTCCAACGGCGAAAAATTCAACGTCGCGATAAAGAACGCTGGCAAAGCGTATGTGTATCTCGTTCCAACTGAACATCCCTTGTTTGAGCTTCCGAGGCGCAATGGAAAAGTGGCCTAACATACCAATTAAGTTCCTACTGCAAGAAAAAACCCAATTGTAGGAATGACGGAGGCCAGTTCCAACTTAACGCTGGGGGGAAATTTATGGCAAGCAAAAGCAAGGTTGCCCATCCGGAGTTCATCCCAAGCAGAGACGAGGACTTGGAGCCTACTGAAGGCCCCAAGGAAGTGAGAACTGACGATGGGGCCATTCACCTTGTCATCGCTGAAGACCCTGAAGACCCAGTCAGTGAGGGTAGTGAGGTCTTTTACGGGGACACGGGCGAGATTCACAGGGTTGTGCAGGTGATAGCAGAGCACTAATAATAGTAGTGTTGACATCTCTGCTTTTCCATCTGTCACGAGACGAGGTGCGATTAACGGCAGAAACCGGTCATTCGGGTTTATTAATTTGCGCCTTGTATCTTCCCTTCCTTTGCGCTCCAATGCCACTTCCACCATATATACTGCCCTTCCATGCCTCAATTCAAAATTGCAGATCCAGCACCGCAGCACACGACAGTTCAAATCAATTTTCGTCGCCTAAAAAAATTATAGAACAGGGACGGTCCCACCTGTCCTTGTCCTGCACAACTTCGCAGACACGGAGCTGTGATCCGCTCATGTCGTGTGTTATGGAATGCACCGCGCTTGTCTCCAATCAAGGTATCCGTTAGACATGTCGAATTCATCACTGTTCTCCTACGACAGATTAGTCTCATCCCTTTATACAGTTAAGCCTGAAACGTATAGGATTCACTGCTCTACACTGTTGCGGCCGCACCGTATGCTTAAACCTGCCTTGAAGCCAGCATCCGGCACTATTCTACCTAGATCAAAACAGAGCTGATTCCCTGGGAAGCTCGTTTGCAAATGCTCTGTGATGGACTTCAACTTCTCAGTGCCTATGGAATATGTCACGTAAGCGGCGCGTCTTCATCTCCCAAGTTGGTAAGTTGTCATCTCTGGATCCTTCCCTGTTGGTATGTTCGGTTTTATAGTCTCAGTGGTATAGCATGCTTTAGAATAAGCTGTCGTGAACCAAAAGTAGAAAAAGTAGAAAGTCGGTGCCTCTGGGGAAAGGAGGTTTTCAGCCCCTGGCGTTCATGAAGGGGCTGTGACGTCATACTAAGGTCCAAACAACGGACCGATGTTTTCATCCCCATTCTTTGCTCAGTGTGTATCAAGAAGCACGGGGAAGATGATGCACGGTGACGAAAGCCTGGTGCAGGTTGGCAGTGGACTAACTTCTCATTACAGAACCCATGCATGGCGTAGGTACCCATAGATCAACGATTACACTTGCAGATGACGTCAGGTTGGCTTCAGCTCCGGTTCAAACATGAAATAATAGAGACTGCAAATCTCGCAGAGCTGCAGAATAGATTCGTATTATTTAGAGTCGGTTGTAGAATTTGCAAAGCCGCTAGAATGCCCACCATCATGATGCTCTTAAAACGCATTCCCCGAAGTCTGACGACGAGGTGCATCGCGCATCGCCCGATAGTATGTCATTCAAGACGTTTGCTTGCGACTGAACAAAAACCCAGTGGCCTTCACGACACTATTGATCCTGTGAAAACGACGGGGACTCTTCGCCAATTCCGCGACTTTGATCTCGAGGGAAAGGTCTATGTGGTCACAGGTGGAGGACGCGGTTTGGGCCTCTCGATGGCTGAGATTTTGGCAGAGGCTGGTGGCAGAGGTAAGTTGCGGGAAGCTGGACTGGCCTACCCCATCGTTTCAATTCCTCCTATTGGGTGTGCTCGAACTTCACGCTGACCCCTGAGCCAGTCTATTGTCTCGACATATTGAAAGAACCAGATAAAGAATTTACCAGAGCGCGACAGAGCCACGCTCTCCAAGGCTCTTTACACTACCGTCAACTGGATGTTCGGAATGTCGACGACATTGACAAGGCCATGTGTTCAATTGCATCAGGCAGAAACAGACTAGACGGGATAATAGCGGCAGCCGGCATCCCGCAAGTGGGAGACGCTCTCCAACAAGACATGAAAGCCGCCCATCACGCGATGGAAATCAACTTTTTCGGTGTCTTCAACACAGCCGTGGCCGCTGCAAAGCAAATGTACAAGTACCGATCGCGGGGTTCAATTGTCTTGGTGGCGAGCATGAGCGGCCTGATAGCGAACAAGGGCATGTTGTCTTCGGTATATAACTCGTCGAAAGCGGCAGTAGTCCAGCTCGGAAGAAACCTGGCTATGGAATGGGGGAAGGTGGACGAAAACGGGGGAGGGGGAATTCGGGTGAACTGTCTATGCCCGGGACATATTTTAACGCCCATGGTCCAGCAAACCCTTCAAATGTCTGGGTCGGATTCGCAGGCGATCTGGGAAGGCGAGAATATGCTGGGAAGATTAGCAACACCAGAGGAGTTTCGGGGCGTCGCTCTCTTCCTTCTCAGTGACGCAAGTAGCTTCATGACGGGTAGCACACTCGTCATAGACGGAGGTCATTCTGCCTGGTAGCAAACAGGCCACAATGCCACAAAGAGATGGCGTGGACACGACTGTCATGAATTCCTGGAAGACGTTGTGGGGCAGTCTGGGAGGTCAGCCTTTTTAAGCATGGCGTATGGCTTGACTCTGTCAATTGGCTGATCGACTTTCCATCAACTTAAACGAAAGAACTTGACAAATTTGATGTCTGCTCAAATCTCACTGATTAGCGAATTCTAAATTCAGGTTAGAGCTTAACCACGGCGTTAAAACATAAGAGTTGTAATTCGATATCGAGTTAGCCAAGACATTATGCGTTCTTGGAATAATAAAGCTGAAATCTCCATGTTCATCGTGGTACTATGAGCCCAAACGAAGATGTTCAGCTTGATCATTCTGTAGCCCCTGAAGCCAATGGCAGGATGACCGCCCAGGAGATGAGATTGTAACGCAGGCGCAAGAAAGTAATCGGTTTGGTCCGGTCTCACGGGTGTACTAAGGAGTGAACAGACACTTCAGCAGAACGAGGTTGGTTTAAAGACCAAGAACTGAAAAGTCACGTGATTTTATCGATGGTGCCAGAATATCCAAAAAAGATTGCTGAAAAGTGGTACTCGCAGATACTACTCGCCTACTCCTTGTAAGAACTTGAGAATCAAACATCCCACTGCAGAATTTCGGCTGCCAATTGATTTTAGGGCATCCAAGTGCAGTGGAGCAACTACTGTGGGATGGGAAGGGAGCTCGTACTGCTATTGAGAAATTGAAAAGATGACTCCTTGCTTCAAGTTGTTGAAATTTATCACCACTGCCCAGTTTGCCTCGTGTCTGAAAATTGAACAGAACGGATAGTCGACAAGCAATTTTCTTTTTGATACACAGCCTACGGAAGAGTTTTTCTTAAAATTCATGTTGTTGATTCAAGAGCAACTTGGCGTGTGATGGCTTGTGATGAGTTCCTGCCACCGTCACTGGCTACACTGTCCGAGCTGCGAGAGGAGTACTCGCGCCTCATTGCCTGCTTCAGAAACCAAGATTGGCTCTGCCAGATGCTTTTCAGCATGTGGCCGCTCTACAGTTGCTTCGAATGTTGTCTGAAAGAGAACGTGAAGCAGGGCATTTTTTTTCCCTTGGCCCTAGCTTCATTGTTCAGCAACAGGAGATGCAAGCCACCACTCCCCATGAAAAGCAATGGCCTTTCAATACAATGAAGTATAAATGCAATGGGTGCCCTGCCATCAGTTTCACTTTCAGGCTTCGCTGCCATGGTTCCTAAAAATGGCTGGTTTGACTCCTGGATTAAAAAGTGCATATTCTTGCTTATGCGGGTTTGCTGTGTGCTTCTCAAGATTTTCAATCGCGTCTCACCTTGAATTGCAGGCTCGGGGCTATATGCTTCGTGAGTGAAGACGCCGTAAACATGGCAGTACGAGAAATCGGAGATATGCAGGTCAAATGTACCTGCAGACATCGCACCCATGGTGATTTTCAAGTCATATTTGACCTCGTGAAAGCATCGATGCGAGCTTTCGAGCTCGCCTTGTCGCACCAGCACCTGTCACGCCAAAGAAGTTGACACTGTGCGCACCAACCCCCGCCCGGCCAACTCTGGAGTATAGAAGAACATAACGATTGATGGAATCATTAGCAGTCTGCACCAAACCTGTCGTCTAAATTGCAGATTGCGGTCCACTGTGCGCCAAACCTTCCGTATGATAGACAATGGACAACGCCATCATATGCCTGGATTGGACTGCAGAACTTCTGAGGATAACAACGTCACCCTCCGCAAAATCACAGGCCAGCAAGTCGCCAATTCTGCTGAAGCTTGGCTGGCTTAATAATTTTGATATTTTGGCAGAGAAACGGCTTTCTGCCAGTGCAATGGGAAAAGCGAACCTTGTCGTTCTCTCTAGGCTAGAATATACGCCATAAAAGCCGATTCACTGGGCAGAGCGAACAATTCATCTCCAGCTGCGATGGCCCCTTTGATGGAGAGCTTCACTGGATTGTCGGCGGTTGTGTTTTCGTAGCCTCCGAACCTCATGTATAGTCATCCATTGCAGACGTCTCGAACCTAGGTGTTGCTTCCGGACTGCTGTAGGTACGCGCAGCTTCTCGATTATCTTCTGAGGGACACAATTTCCTCCGCACGCTGTAACCTCAATTCTATATTCTATTCCGTAAATTTGATCAAGTGAATGGCATCGACGTATGCGACAGACAGAGTGCTTGGTTCCTCCAACAGCCCACTTCTCTGCGTTCCTTTTGGCTCCCCATTTCCAGCGTCTGGAGCCCGAGGGGTTCATATGGTTGATGACATCAACACATACTCTTCCCGCTCAGCCCTTTGGGGGTGACCACGCCTATCGCCAGGGAACGCAGCTCAAGAAACAGATTGATCTGCACATTGACACGGACCAATTAAATCATGCTATACTATGTATAATATTGTGAAAATTATTGGGCTGGATGCAAGGATGTGCAGCACAACCAATTTACACGCCACCACCAACTTCTAGTACTATTACGACGAGGAGTAATCTAGACTCTCGAAATTGGTTGTTGGCATTGCACGCTTTCACTCCCATTCTCTAGACACTTACGACGGCTATTTTGGGTTTTCGCGATGAAGAGGCTTCACAGAGGATGCCCTCATACACTGACAAGCCGATGAGTCGACCGCCAGCTGCCCCCGCGTCCCTCGCCTTATGGAACTTTTCATCCCAATGGTTTCTCGTGCCTCAAGGAAGCGGCATTATCGCCGTCATCCTCCACCAACTCGACTATCAATTTAGAGGCCTAAAGATTTTATCCCAGATTGTCTGGGTGTATACCATCGTGCTCCTGGCCCTCTGTCTTTTCTTCTACCTCTTGAGAATCACTCTATACCCTCGCCATGTCGCCCGGGTCCTTCGAACGAGCCTGGCGGAAACCTCTTGCCTCTCCTGTATTTCTATTACGTTCACCTCCATTATCCAGATGGTAGTCTTGACGCTGGTCAGCGACTGGGGCAGTGGCTGGGGTCTCGTCGCGTACGTCCTCTGGTGGACGAACACCGGCATGGCTGTCATCGCGTGCATTGTGATACCTTACGTCTTCGTCAAGCTGCAGCCTCCTGGCATCAAGGGAGTCACTCCCGCAGTTCTGATGCCGTTGATTGCGGCACTGACGTCTGCTGCTGGGGGAGCGATAATATGCCAGTTCGGCGGTCTGAGCGCTGAACTGCAAGTCCCCACCATCATCGTATCCTACCTCGAGGTTGGGATGGGATTGTCGCTGGCCGTTGCGTTTGATAACATCTTCCTCGCTAGGCTGTTCGACAAGTCCTTTCTGCCGCTGGATCAGATCCATCAGGGCATGGTTCTGTGTGGGCCCTTCGGCCAAGGCAGCTTTGCTTTGCAGGCTCTTGGACTTGCTGTTCAGCGGGGAAGTTTCGCAACGTACAGACGGGGCACATTTCTGACAGAACAGGCGGCAGCTTCTATTGGTTTTGCGAGCCAGTTTCTTGGTCTGTTAACTTGGGGATATGGCACTTTTTGGTGGAGCTTTGCTATCATCAGCAACTTTCACACCTTCATCGCTCAACCAGGAGGTATACGCAAGTCGAAATTTACGATGTCTGCATGGGCACTGGTCTTCCCTTGGGTTAGTAGTCTTTCTTTTAATTATATTCCCTTGATCGTATAATCTTAGGTCCGCTCTGATCACAACAATGCATTAGGGAGTTTACACGAATGCAGCGGTGAATCTTGGAAAGATCATGGACTCCACAGCCTTCAAAGTGTGGTCGACCGCACTTTTGCTTTTACTGCTTGTGATTTGGCTTGTGAACCAAATATTAACAATCAAGGGTTTGATAACAGGAAAGCTTCTGGGCCTTGATCATGGCTGGAGGAGAAATGCCTATGTCTGTAATTCCATTCACAGAGAAGTCTGATACAAGTATAGGCAGCTGGATCAACTGCATACCAATACAATGGCGGAAGGCATTGTAAATACCAGACATTCAATGCGTCTATCTCGGCTCTTTTCTGGGATTTATTCTACTCGTCACTTTCAGTTCTTTTCTCCCCATTCTTTATGGAGTTCGTCGGT
>FQSS02000722.1:81035-95983 GCA_900128795.2 Malbranchea cinnamomea | reverse complement strand
AAAAAAACATATAGCTTCTCTAATGTGAAGTACTGAAGCTTTATCTCAGCAGGAGTCTTATGCAGTGGAATCTCTAGCTCTATATACTATCTAGGCACGTTCTGGGTCCAGTATTCCTTGAAAGCCTGCATAGTCTGTTCCTTGATCTACTGGCACATATATGCTAAGGTGGTAGGTCTATCGTGAGGCGCTGCAACTGCCGCCAGTGCTGCTACAGTTTTGGCTTCCTGGTCAACTTTTTTATTGCCTACCACACCTGTATGGCTAGAGACCTATCTAACTATCACTTTACTTCAAGTGATCTAGAGACAACTCTCTCTGTGTTGCCAGATTTTCTCTGTCTCTTGAAACTGGGTAAAGATTTGCTAGCTAGAAGTGTTTGTGGAGGAGCTTAGTAAGTACGTAACCTCTAGATTTTCCAGATATATGTATACATTGCTGGTATACTTGGCCTGTATAGAGCTAGTAGCTGTTCTTAATCTATGAAGAGCAGCTGTAACCTCCGCATCAAACACCTCAGCTTTAAGCAGTAGGAGATTCCCTGTTACTACTATTAGATAGTTTCTGCCCCAGCATATAGTCCAGCTTACATCAGCTATATGCTGAAAGTAGATTATCTGAGAGCTGTTTATAAATACCATTAGGTCTAAAGGGTTTCATTTTTGAAGCCAGGTCTTGAAGTCCTTAACTACTTGTTCTTTGCTGCAGGTAGCTAAGAAGCCAATCTGTGAGTCATCTTTCCTTGCTGTATATACTTAGAAAGGGGAAGCTAGAAGGTTATATGACTCTATAGTACTAGCCTGTGCAGCAGCTTGAGACAGGCATGTGGTATAGGAAGGGTTATAGGCAGCTCTCAAACAGCACCTTATCAGAGGGTACCAATTATCTAGTCTCTTGATCCTGATAGTAAAAATTGTATATCTAAACTAAAGGCAAGTTTCATAGGCAAGATCTGTTAAAAGGTCTAGCAGTGGTATGGTGTTCACATGTAGCGGAAGCTAGGGAGGGTAAGCACTTAATAGACTAGCTGTGTAGAGGATTTAGGGTTTAACTAGAGGGACTCATAATACAAATATATTCACTATAACATACACACACCCTAAACTTGCTTAGAACAACTAAAAAACTACCTGATTAACTACCAGTACAGTGAGAATATATACCCAGGGAGATGAAAATTCTGCACGGGGTGACGCCAACCTGTTATGGGGTCAGCGCCAGTCTGGTAAGCAAGAGTAGTCACTGAGATCCTGAAACTCTCTCAGTTCAACACTCCCCTTCATTTAGCTGCCTCGAGGGTTGAAGACTCTGTAGTCATTACCAGAATAGGTAAGGGTATATATACGACATCGGAGTAGTTGAATGCCAAGCCAAAACTAAAACTAAAAACTTTTTGTCCCGAATCCAAATGTGAAATCCTAGGCCTGTAGGCATAATCCGGTGACGAACTTGCCAAAGAGAACCTTGTCTAATGTCTTCTTCATTCCATCAGCCAGTTGCTCAGAGATAAGGCAATAAATAGGCAGGATCTCGTTATGATCTCTATACTACCTCAATGAGTGTAGCCTCACATAGAAGTGTTTGCTCCAAGAGTAGAAGGCAGAGTTCTCTGCAAGGTGTAAGGCCCCCTTGTTGTCTTCTAATAATGGCGTGCCTGTATCTTTATAGACCTCCTTCTTGTCCAGAGTGTAAAGCAGGTGGCAGAGCCAAATGCCCTGCTTTGCAGCATCCACTATCGCGATATATTCAGCCTCTGTAGTTGACTGCGTAACTCAAGGTTGCCTGTGGCTGGATTAGCTAACGGGGCTGTTCTTGTTACCGATATAAAACAGGTATCCACCCGTTGAACAGAGATTTCAGGCGTTGGCGTAGGACAAGTCTATGTAGCCAAACAGCTTCGGTCTTAGTGATCACGAGTAGGACAAGCGGTAGGATGTCGTGCCTTGTAAGTAGCAAAGGACATGTTTAGTGGCCTCGTAGTAGACTTTTTGGAGGGTTGCAAGGTGCTGGCTCAACAAATTCACAGCATATTGAAGATCCGGATAGGTTGCCGTAGTAAGAAACATTAGGCGGCCTATCATCTTTCGAAAGACTGAGTGTAGCTGCTTCGATAGGATAGGGGATTCAGTTCCTAGGAGGTTGGTGCTGGAACTGATCGGTGTAGCAGCTGTTTTACACTCTTCTATACCAAATTCAGTGAGAATCTCGTGGCAGTAGTGTTCCTGATCTAGGATAATTCTATCAGGGAGCCATGAGACATGGATGCCGAGGATTTTGGTGACTAGGCCGGAGTCTTTCATAGGATAGAAGCTGGCAAGTTTGTCCTTCACCGGGGTGATTAAGCTGATATTCCTGCCAAAGATCAGGATATCATCAACATAAAGTGCTATAATAATTCCTCAGGAATTAATAAACACGCTAGGGTCTGCGGAGGTTAGTTTGAACCCTAAGGAGATGATGTATTTATTGATCTTTTGGTACCAGAGTCTGCCTGATTGTTTTAGGCCATATAGTGATCGGCGGAGTTCGCAAACTTGGCCTGTCGGGTGTTCAACGCCTTCGAGGGGAGTCATTAAGATTAGCCGGTCGATTTCTGATCCAATGTAGGCATTTGTAGTATCCATAATATAAGAGATCAGGTAGTAAGCTGCAGCCAGGGAGAACAGAACTCTTAAGGATTCTAGGCACATGACAGGAGAGAAGAGTTCGTCAAATTCCTTGTCAGGCTCTTGTGTAAAGCCTCTCGCTACTAGGCGAGCCTTGAATCTCTCAACACGACCATCAGGACTTAGTTTAACATCGAATATCCAGCGAGACATGATGATGTTGGAGTTCTTCAGTCATTACACCAAACGCCAGGTTCCAAAGGAGATAAGGGTTCTCAACTCAGTATGAATAGCCCCTCGCTATTTGGTGCCCTGTTTTGGGTCATTGATAACCTCGTTGTATGACCGGGGGATCTTGATACCGTTCTTGAATATCAGGCAGTTGTTGTCAACACGATTCGCTGAATCTGACAGTACATCAGTATCGGGGTTTGAGCCTCTGCTGCTAGAAAACAGGAAGAAAAACTGGTTATTTAGTTCATTAGCAAAGGTTTCTCCTTCTAAAAATAACTCAGCAGAGATGACGATCTCCTCAGCTAATTTTGCGCGTTTTCTAGTATTTGCTTCACGAACTCGCTCACGAACACACTGAGCTGACTCGCTGTTATCTCAATCCTGCTACTCCCTCTCAGATCTGCGCCGTTCGTTCCGACTGTTGAACAGCCTCTCAGTCGCTTGCGATTCAAGAAGTACCCGACTAGGCTTTGAGATCTAGTTTGAATGCCGCAATAGAACTGGCTTGTTAGCCTGGGTTTGAGGCGCGGAAAAGGAATAAGGTGTAGGCTCCCTGGTGGGAGCTGGGAAGCTCTGAGCTTGAGGCTTAGGCTGTTTGATACGCTTAAGGGATTCGACACATTCTTCAACGTACAGGCCAGGGCTGGTCCTAGGGGTTTGCCAAAGTGTTAGTAGCATCAAATTAGGCAGCTTGCGCTGTTCGATACCCAGACTTTGAGGTTGTTCGAGCTTAGGAGCTTGAGTGGCTTGCTCCCCTTCTCTGTGAGAATCCTGGAGGGTGCCTCGAGGCTCCCCTCCGTGAAAGACAGCGGTTGATAGGGGATGCTCCTGTTGACGAAGGAGTTCCTCTTTGCTCATATGGATGTTAAAATCCTCTTCAGATTGGACAAGGGGCTCTTCAGAGATGAACCCTGGCATACTGTCTATAAATATAGGGTTTGTGACCTTCACAAGATCATGTCTATCTTTTGGAAGGACGAGATACTGGTTCTAGACATGATCTTGTGAAGTGTAGTGTACCCCAAAAACACTCCCTCTAGTGCCAAGGGTTCTAGCTTATCATCAGGTTTGCTATAATACCACACCTTACAACCCCAAACGTGGAGATATTCGATTATTTGGGGATTGGCCTTCTGGCCTGTCCAGATCTTCTCAAGGGCCAAGCTAGTATCCCGAACAGGGAAAAAGTGGTTTTTAAGGTAGCAGGCTGTTTGCAATGCCCAAGGCTAGTATCTCTTCAGGATTCTCATATCAAGTAGCAGGCACCTAACGATTTCTAGGATCAACCTATTCAGACGTTCTGCAACGCCATTCTGGGTTTACCTGTAGGGCTTGATGAACTCAAAAACAATACCTTTGGGTTTGTCCTAAACTGTCTCCAAGGATCTGAATTCAGGTGCGTTGTCGATCCTCACCTTCTTAAGCTTCTTACCAGTTTGTTGTTCGACCTCAGCTATCCAGGTGTCTAACTCTTTGGCTATTATCTCTGACATATGCTCTTTCAGTAGTCTAATCCACGTCTTTCTCGATTTGCAGTCGGTGATCGAAAGGAAATATTTGAAGCCTCAGTAGTCTAGGACCTTCGTGTAGGGATCCCAAACATCAACGTGAATCCGGTCTAATAGTTCTCTCGAACGGGGAACAGGCTTCTTATTCTGCCTCTTGACCTTACGTGCCACTGTGATCTTCTTGCCGTTAATAATCCTATAGAAAATGTAGCTTTTAGGAGTATGCTCATTGATGATGCTATTCAAGTAAAGCACCTACGTAGAAAGTAAGTTGTTCCTCATTCCAGGGACCTTCTTGACACCTCCCAATCTGGCTGCGGGGCTGTTTTCCAGTAGAATCCTCACAGTACCTTCTCCTATAATTTCCTTCGAGATGCTCGCAGTTCCTAAAATGCCTTTATATGACGGGTCCAAGCTCTCAAAAGCGGTGTAATGGGTCGTCGCGCCTGAGTCTATATTCCATAATGTGGTAACTGCTCTGGCTGCTAACACCCTCTCGTCTAAAAATTCACTGTAGTGTTCACTGACACTCTCAAAAACTCGACCTGCGATGTCTCTCATTTTGAACGGTTCGACATCTCGAATACCTGGTATGGTTACTGTTCTTTCAGCCTGTTTGTCGACTCTATAAATATCATCATCGTTGATATACGTTCCCTGGTTGCTGCCATAATCTTTATTCTGGTCATTATATTGATCTTGTTGCTAATGCTCTCCCTCTTGATCATCAGCTATACGGGCCTTTTGGTTTCCTTGGTGGCCTCCACGGCCACATCCTCTTGTTCCTTGTCTACGGCCCTTACCACCGCCGCGACCTCGTTGGCCGTTCTCTCGGTTCTTCTGGTTAATCTGACCATCTTGTCCCTTCTCCTTCTGACAATCAACTGCACGGTGACCAGGCATTCTACAGTTATAGCAATTGCCTCTAATTCTAGCTCGATTCACCGTGTCAATTCTCTGCTCTTTCTATAGGACAATCGATCGCTCTTCAGTCTCTAGGATCCCTAAAACAACGTCTCTCTCATTCATTTTCCCTGATATGACCAAACTGCTCTTTGTGATTGAGTATTCTGCAGGCAGTCCTGACAAAAACAATTGCATGATGATTGGGCCAGGTAGGCTGAACTTTCCCCTGCTAACCTCATATAAGCGTACGTTCATAGACTCAAATCTCTTGCAGGGAGTTCGCAATGCTCTTGTTAGGATCCTTCTTCCACTGGATGATTGCTCGGATTAAAATCTCCTGGTCTATATCCGTGTAAGTACCATACTTTCTCTCTATCCAGTCCCACTTCTCTCCTGCAGACCTAAAGTCCTTGATAACATTGAGATCATCGTCTGACACATTGCATTCGATATAGAAAATCACTTGTCAGTTTTGCTTGTTCCATTCAGGGTGCATTAGAATCTCTTTGATTGCCTCTAGATTGTTCTTTTCTTCCTTGGTATATTCTACCACTTTCAGGCAGTTCTGCAAGGCCATTTGAGTTGACAGGAGGTGTTTCTAAGTGCTAAAGTTCACCTTTGTGACTTTTTCAATCTCAAATTTAGGTATCTTCTCAATTTCAGTCGATCTGGGTTCTCTAATGGTCACTCTAGGGCGGGAGCCACTAGCAGTTCAATCTCAAATTTGGGTATCTTCTCGATTTCAGTCGATCCGGGTTCTCTAATGGCCACTCTAGGGCAGGAGCCACTAGCAGAAAACTGCTGCCATATTTGGTATCAAATTTGCTTGTCAGGAGATATTCTCCCAGTGTCGATGTTAGCGTCTAAACGTTCTATGCTTTTCACGAGTCTCTCGGGATCAGCTCTCTCAGCTGACGTGCTCTCTCGCTCGTCAGATTCTCATTCTGAGGCTGCTCTCTCAGTAGAGATGCTCTCAAATTCAGGTTCTTCATCTTCTTCAGCACTGAGGAACTCGGTATCCTTCTCAATGGGTGAAGTTGATCGCTCAGTAGGGATTCCTTCTTCGTCAATGATCCCTAGTTCGATAGCTCGAGCCCTACTAATGAATTTGCCGGTTATCTCTATGTACCATGAATCCTTCCCTCTCACTCTACAGTTTCGTGGTCCATTTCCCTCCGAAATACGATGTTGAAGTGCCTTCAAACGATCGGTCAGGGGCTCTTGAGGACGTAACAATCCAGTCTATAGGTGGTATGCCTGTCCTCTGCAGCTTGTTAAACTGCAATGAGAACTCCCGGGGTATTAGATTGGATTTTAAGTCTTTTCTAGCAGCCCGAGCTTATAACCTGTTAAAAGGTCCACCAGTGGCAAGGTGTTCACATATAGCGGAAGCTAGGGAGGGCAAGCACCTAATAGACTAGCTGCGTAGAGGATTTAGGGTTTGACTAGAGGGACTCAATGGAATAGAACACAAATATATTCACTATAACATGTACATACCCTAAACTTGCTTAGAACAACTAAAGAACTACCTGATTAACTACCAGTACAGCGAGAATATATACCCAGGGAGGTGAAAATTCTGCACGGGGTGGCGCCAACCTGTTAAGGGGTCAGTGCCAGTCTGGTGAGCAAGAGTAGTCACCGAGATCCTGAAACTCCCTCAGTTCAACAGGATCCTTATTTTACTGTGAAGCACTAGAATGAATGCAGTCTTGTATATTGGCAGTGCCTTTTTCAGGAACAGTTAGACAGAAGCACCCTTAATAGTTTTGCCTAACAGTGTTGCTCAGTACTTGAATACTATTGACCATATACCTTACCTTAGCTGCTATAATTTCTATGTGTTTCTTGAAACTCAGTTTTCAGTTTAGCCAAATTCTCCGATATCGTATAGAGCTATCCAGTGGGGAGGCTGCTATTGAGTAGGTTTGTCTCCTAGTCTCTAGTAATATTAGGGAGTTAGTGTTGTTTTTTTATCAGCTGAAGTATACAAGTTCGGTTTTGACTATATCGAATGTAAGCTCTTCACTGTCTGTCCAAATATGCAGCAGTCTTCCTGTAGAGTAGTTATATTCTCATCTATTATATTTCTAATACTGAACAATGCTATATTATTTATTTATCCTGAGTGTATGCACTTTTTTTGTGAAGATCTTAAGAAGAACATGGGCTAGATAAAGAGTATAAACAGAATTTGAAATACAAAAGTAGGTTGGTGTAATCCCAAGTAGAAGTTTTACCTCTATAAGTATATGTTTACACTGTACTGGTAGTTAGTCAGTTAATTCTCAGAAGTTGAATGTGTATGTATGTTATAGTGAATAGATCTGTATTCTGTTCCATTAAGTCCTTTTAATTAAATCCTAAGTACTCTATGTCACTAGTTTACTAGGTGCTTACCTTCCCTAGCTTCTACTACGTGTGAACACCTTGCTACTGCTGAACCCTTTTAACAAGGTCTGTGGCTACTAACCTTGGAAGTACTCTAAAATACTGTGGATGAATTACTTTTTCTTGGATAATTATCCAAGCAAACCTTCAGGCCATTAAGCGTTCTAGGTTTTTACCAAGGATTGACAATAGAGATATTAATCAGTATGAGCAGGGAGCTATTGGGTTTCTATTAGCTTTGGGTACCACAACTAATGTAGCTTCTCTGAAGGGAGTTAGATGCCATCTAATCTTGAGGCAAGCTCTGAAGAGCTTTTCTACCTGGAGTTGAATGTATTTCTATTCCTTTCTCAGTACAGCAGTTGGTATATTATCTATGCCTAGAATGGTATTACCGGTGTTTAATAGACTGTTCTGTATCTTATGCACTGTAGCTTCAGAAAAGGGCAGCCGTTCTGAGGAGCAGTTAAACTAGTCAACTAGAATGTCTGGTTTACTTGCAGCTTTTAGCAGTAGTACCTGCTGTAAGAGCTCCCTTTTTTCTTTAGGTGCTGTTTTAAGTACCCTTGCACTCTCATCTATTAAAGGGGGTAAGTGGAAGCAACCTGTTAAATGAGTCTATTTAATCATCTTAAAGATATCTTTTCCTTCAAAGTCCTCAATAATTTTACCATGCTAATATTCTTATTTTACTCTTTGGATAACTCTGTGTATATTTTTCTTAGTATCCTCAATAAAGCTGGGGTCTTAACGCTTTGCTCACTGAAGTATCACTATTGCCTGCTGGCATTTCTTATTCTATCAAGATTGGCCTGTACCTCGTCCAAATGCCCTTTTAGTAAAGGCTTTTATAGTAGTTACCAAGGTCTGTGTAGTACCTTAAGTGAGATTGTCCAGTTGATCTGTGTTAGGGTTTACAGAGAGCTTACTCAGCTAAGCTAATCTAACTATATTTGTCTTGAACATTTGCTCAAATAGCTATTCATCTATGATATCAAGGCAGAAGTGAGTGTTTACTTTTTAGGAGATCATATGCCTGGGTAAGCTGATTTTAGTGAACAGAGTCTTATGGTTTGAGGAGGTAAACAGGGTATTAGACACCTGTATGTCCACTCTCTTTGCAAATAGCTGTAAAGTTGTATAAGTATGGTCTAGCATATTACGCCCTCATGTGGATGTACCAGGCTCCATAGTGAGGATTAAGTTGGCATTGACTGTCTAGTGTAAAAGGGGTTTTACCCATGTACTTGAGCTGACCCTTGGTTAATGTACTGGATACTTGAGATTGAGGTCACTAGCAATAAGTATAGGAGTTGATGGAGGAGTCCAGGAAAAAAGGCAGTTAACACCTTGTCTAGGATTTTCTAAACTACTTAGGGGTACCTTGTAGGTTAGGAGCTTGCAGCTTTAGATAATCAATGAACACAGAGCATGTAGATATTTCGATTTAGTTTCCAAGAACTTAAAGCTATATATGCATGAATATGTGAGTGTTTCCTAACATAATAAGTAGAAATTTTTTTTAAATGGCCTAGGATTAAAGAGCAACCAGGTTACAAATCATCAGTCTGCTGCAAAATTGTAACTACTGGTAAAATATCTAGTCAAGAGAGCACTTACCTCTTTGTCTTCTTTATCTTCTTTTTCAAATATATGAAGAGCAAAGGGTAATACTAGTAGAATATAATGGCTTGAAAAAAGAAAAAGGGAGAAAGAAAAAGAAAGAGAGAAAAAAAGAGATTTATGTATTTCTCATTTACTACTTTTCTCAGCAATGATTAAGTATATCAACAGTATGGAAATTAAAGGGCCTATATGATGTAGAACATGACCAGTTAAATTCTTTATTATATACCTTCTCTCTAAGTGCAAAAACTATTCATCTGAAGTCAATTATGCTGTAGACATATTTGAGCAGTGTGCTTAATAGATCTGCGTAAGCTGCAATACAGAGGAACTTACTCCTTGACTGTAGCACCCTCTTGAGTGTTAGTTTTATTTATTTAATCTTCTTCTCTTCATATAAGATCATTATTATCCTATTATCTAAGGTTTTCATTTTCGCTATATAAGAAGTCATTATCCAAAGTCAACATATCCCTTAAAGAAGTATAGCAAAACGTGTACAGTAGGATAATGACTTCATACATAATAAAAATAATAGTCTTGGATAATAGGATATTGTTCTTATATGAAGGAATTATTTTTCCTTTGAATATAATCATTGGTGCCAATACCTATCTCAGAGTATTGATTCTATTGATTACTGTAGTTTATTCTCAGTTTCTTGATTATAATAACTTCAGGCAATGCTTTCATTCAGAATTGGTAAAAACTATATAGGTTGAAATCATACCTTTTAGAAATCTAATTTCATCTATATTGTAGGTATCGTTTGGTAAAATCCTATATTCCTCAGTGATTTCTTGTAGGATTTGAAACTACTTTTGTATAATCTTCAGATCTTTGTAAAGAAAGCATTTGTAGTTAAACTTTCATATAAATTTAAACTTTAAATTATCATGTCGTTAAATGAGATAAGTAGCCCAATTAAGTCCAACAGTTTCTGAGATTCTGTCTCCTTAAGAGCAAATTTATCATGCTTCATATAATATGAGGTTGAGGAATGAGGTCACATTTATCTATAGATAAAATACTCAATCCTTGATCCTTAACTGCTTAGGCAGATAAGGTAAGAGTGTTTACACTGATGATCTCCAAATATATGAATGTATAAAAAAAAGCAAAGTTGAGATTGAAACATTTTTATTAGTAGTTTGAAATCAGGTTTAAATCACATGGACAATTGTTCAAATTCATAGTATGTTCAAGTTCATAATGAAATATGTTAAGGCAAAGTTGACATTGAAATATTTTTATTAGTAGTTTGAAATCAGGTTTAAATTACATAGACAATTGTTCAAGTTTATGGTGAAATACATTAAGGTGATTTAAATATTATATAATTTAAGGGTTGTTTAATAATATAATTCACAACCTAATGAAAAATACAACCTATCGAAAAACCTACCACCACGACTACATGTTCGACCTCCTCCTCAAGTGAAAAATACCTACCTCAGGATTCACACAAGCTTCTAATCAAGAAGGAAGAATTCTCCATTATGACTACATGTTCGACCTCCTCCTCAAGTGAAAAATACCTACTTCAGGATTCACACAAGCTTCTAATCAAGAAAGAAGAATTCTTACAGCTATTCAAGTATATAAGAATGATCAAATATCGAATATCAATAAAGCTTTAGCCCTGTACAGTGTTCCTGTTAGCACGTTATGGTATAGAGTCTGCAGATGTATAACACGTCAAAATACTCAGCTATGAAATCAAAAGCTCCCGGTGACTGAGGAATTGACCCTCAAATGGTAGATATTATCCATGGGTGAACGAAGAAAACCCCTCCGAGTTGCTACTATACGAGAAATGGCAAATATTCTTCTTACCAACTGCGATGAATTTATTACCCCACCAACTGTAGGATCACCCAATTCACATCTACCATAGGTGGTGGGGTAATAAAGTCCAGATTTTCTCATAAGTATGATTACCAGCGAGCTCTATATGAAGACCCCAATATTATTCAAGAATGGTTCTGACTTGTACAAAATACAATTAGAAAATATGGCATCTTAACAAGGATATTTACAACTTTGATGAAGTAGGCTTTCTAATAGGGGTTATTGCAATAACCAGATTGATTATTGGCTCTGAAAAGAATCTTCATCTAAATCTTATACAACCTAGAAATGGAGAATAGGCTACAGTGATTCGAGTCAATGCTTTCAGCTGGTACTTGCTATCAATATTCATTATCAAGGGCAAGAATCATCAGGCTTCCTGGTATCAGACTGAGGGATTGCTAAAGGGAAGAACTATTGGAATAAGTGAAAATGGATAGACTAATAAGGAACTAGGGTTATTCTGGCTCAAAGAAATCTTCGATAAGCATACCTAGTGTCGTACAATTAGATGATATTGAGTCTTGATTCTCGATGGACATGCTAGCTACAGTGGTCCTGAATTTGACCAGTTTTGTACAGAAAACTCTATCATCCCTCTCTACATGCTGCCACACTCCTCTTATCTCTTGCAGCCACTGGATATCAGCTGTTTTTCTCCCTTGAAATAGGTAAATAGACTACAGGTTCAGAAGAGTATAAGGCTTGGCATCAATTACATTGACAAAGATGAGTTCTTAAGCCTATATTCTTCAATTCATACTGCAGCTCTGACTAAAAAGAATATTTAAAGTAGGTTTAAAGCTACAAGACTAGTTCCATATGATTCAAAGCAAGTCTCTTTATGTCTCAACACTCAGATGTATACACCAATCCCCCCAGGGTTTTCTTATAGTTCTCAAGCCTTCTAGGCCACAGCTACACCTCACAATATACGATAACTGGAGCTACAGAGTGAGAAAATCAAGAAGTATCTCAGGTGCCATATATAAAGTCTACCTAGCCTGACTATTCGAGCTCTAGATCAGCTGGTCAAGGGATGTCAGATGGCCATACACAATGCTGCCATTTTGACAGTACAAAACAGAGAACTACTGGCTACAAATGAGAAACAAAAGAGGAAACGAGAGAGGCAATATGCATTTGTAGGTCAAGAAGGTACTTTAACTCTCGAAGAAGGGATAGATCATGTACAAAAGCTCAATGACGATGAAAGAAGGGTGGTTGAGCAACCTGTAGAATGATCATAAAAACAAGTGGTGTGCAAGTGCAATATATGTGGTTCTCTTGAACATACTACCTGTATATGCTCTTAGCATATAAGAAATAGTTCTTAATATAATCAGACAATTTCTCTATGTGGTTATAGTGAAATCAAACTGTAAATGGGTAGGATGGTAGTGGGGTTTGTCGGTAGGTTGTATTTTTCAGTAGGTTGTAGATTATGTTAATAATATACTTCACCACTTACTTGATTACACCATATTCTTAATCAGTTGATCACATGATATCAAATTTTAATTCCATTACTACCTTCTTTTGTGTTTCACCATACAGTATACAAATATGATATTGAGAAGATGAAGAGAAAGAAGAAAGAAAGGAGGATTATTTACTATCTACTATAGTGTCACTTTATACAAAGCTAACTAAGATGAGGGCAGGTCTTAGTAGTATGCTTATAAGCCTTACATACACTACAATGATTGGGAGCTCATCTCTTGTGTACAAGTACACCTTTGGTCCCTTGTACGAATCTAATACATGGGATCATTACTGTCACTTTGTACAAAGGTTTCAGAAATCTGCTATGTTGAATCCTCATCTTCCTGTTAAAAATCTTCATTGTTAATTTGTATGAAATTCTATATTCTCCTGTTCAAGAAGATCAACTTTTACCACAACCTTCTCATATTGATCGAAGAGTCTACCCATAAACTGAATAATAAAGCTTGAGAGAAATATTGTGTAAGGGGTGCGAATATTCGCGAATGTAGAATCTGGTTTGAACACGATAGAATTGCTGAAAAGAGGAAAAACTACTCCTAGGCGAAGTGGACTATTTACATGACTTCGGCTAGAGCTACAACCCTAGGCCCTATGCCCTGCTTGCGAAGGTGAAGGCTGCAGCGTAGCAAAGGCTGTGAGGGCTGCACGCGATGGCTTACTGTAGCCGAAGCTAATGAAGAGGTCTATCCTCTCACAATACCCCCCTCCCCCTCCCCACAACGCGAGGTCTCCCAAACGTCCAAAGCAGCAGTGTCTTCCAAGTTCTCTCGCGGCTCCCAGGTTGGACGAAGGTAACCTCACCACTTGACCTTATACTATGTCTTCCCCCTGCAGATACATTCTGCGAGGATGCATTCCACTTCCCACTCCTCATCTCCTTGTTCGCCAATGATTGGGGGGGGTTGATAGTCAGATTGTCACTGCGAAGGAAAGGGGTCAGAACTGGCCGAGCGAAGCAACCATATGTGGAAGACGTTGTGGACACCAAGTGGCGTGTCCAGTCGATACGCGTGCGAACCCACCTGCTCCAGGACTGTGAATTGAGCCTGCTGGGCGTCCAGCTTTTTGCTGGGGCGGTCGGTGTGAATGTTGCGTAGGCTAAGCCAGACTTTGTCCCCAGGCTTGTACACGGGTGCGGGGGTGCGATGGGCATTTGCGTGACGCTCGTAGTCCTCTTGCGCGGCAGTCATCGAAGCTTGTGCCCATTCTAATGCTTGGCGAAGGCGGTTGACAATGCGTTCTCCTTGTGCCACAGGACTATTCCGGCCAGGGGCCACGACAGTACTACTGCTATCTCCAAAGAGCTCTAGTACATTAACTTCCCATCCGTGTGTGAGAAGGAATAGGCTCAGACCAGTAGTGTTCGCGGGGTGAGCGGCAATATGCAACACGACTATGGGTAACAAGGAAGCTCTAGTACATTAACTTCCCATCCGTGTGTGAGAAGGAATAGGCTCAGACCAGTAGTGTTCGCGGGGTGAGCGGCAATATGCAACACGACTATGGGTAACAAGGAGTACCAATTGTCTTGGGCGTACGTCATGAAATGGTGAATGTAGGCCCCCACTACCGCGTTGAGCCTTTCAGTACCTCCGTCAGTTTCAGGGTGCCATGCAGTTGAGAGGTGACATTGTATGCCGGCGAGACAGCATATCACTTTCCATAAGCTGCTAAATCAGATAGAGCCGCGGTCTGAGATGATGCTGCGAGGGAAACCATGGTGTGGTACATAGTGCCTGATGAATTTCTTTGCTACGGTTTCAGCATCCGGGTTTCTCAGTCTTGCCAGCACACACCCTTTTCCAAGACGATCTGCAATGACCATAACATGTCGACGGCTCTGCGAGAGGGGGAGCTTTTCGATGAAGTCAATAGAGATGTCAGACCATACACGATCAGGAACTGCGAGTGGTTTGAGCAGACCATGCTTCTTCTGGCACCAGGTGTTGTTCGCTTGACAGCCATGGCAGTTCCTGCAGAACTGGCGAACATCCATTGCAACTCCAGGCCAGTAAAACTGTCATGCAACTAACTGGTATGTAAGCTCACGTCCAGGGTGTCTATTGATGGGTGAGTCGTGAATGGCTTGTAAAAGTCTGGTTCGCAATGGCTCGGAATTAGGGACCCATCATCGGTCACGGAAAAGGAGTTGGCCTTGTGCATTGACCTCACACTCAGAAATAGAGACCTTTAGCTCCAAATCTGGGGGAAACTTGGCTTTGCCATCCTTGACGGCTTGCACAGCAGCCTACCATTGGGGGTCGTTCAGTTCCGCGGTCTTCCAGAGAGCCTCGAGTTCTTGCCATTCGCTAGG
>FQSS02000722.1:24654-67211 GCA_900128795.2 Malbranchea cinnamomea | reverse complement strand
ATGACGACTTGGCCTGCGCAAGTGGTTAATTCCAGGCTCGGATGCCACAGGGTTCAAATCGCGAGGTTGGAACCAGGATGGGGAGAATGCTCTCATCAGCCCGACGGACCCATGGCCCAGACCAGGCCGGGTCGGAACTGGCTTATCTTCATCACGAGGCGTTGGAGGCTCAGCAGCAACAAGACGTCCTCTGTACGGAGCATCTCGTGGTGAATCGCGAGAGGGAAACCCAGTAGGGCTGGGGTCGTGAGGCAAACGTAAGGGAAATCTGCACGCGATAACACCAGCCACGCTGATAGAACGCGGCAGCCCGATTGGCCCAGCTTATCTTGTTGATAAGCAAGCTTTGTTAACTAAGTTAAGGTTGAGGATGCCGAAGTCGATCATGTCAGGGGGAGCAGCGAGATAAGCGGGTGGGGGCAATGGTTCGGTTGTGGAAATTTAGTTACTCTTGTTCCCGTTGTCGAGAATACCATACGCAGTATATACCAAACAGTTACTCGTCAGTCTCGAAGCTTTTCTGCTTTTTCCTTTCTTTCTACTCATGCGAAAGAGATGCTGAAGAAGAAGATGCTGATGAAGATGATGGCGGCTGCTCGATCCATATGATATCTGTCTCTTCTTATTGAATTTTTTTTTTCTCTCTTCAATTCCAACGACCCAGCGCTGACGATTCTATTGGTGAACGACAAGTTGTGATTGAGTCCCTTTTATCAACTGTAGGCTACCATATACTCCGCCTTTGCCAACCAGTCTGAAAAGGACTGCCCGCTGACCTGCCTGGCTACTCCGGTTTCCTGGCGGACAGAGAGATCACGATAACTTGGCATCTGTTCCGGTCCGGCACCCTGCTCGATCAATTCGACGAATGTGCGAGGGCCGATAGAGATACTGTATCAGTCAAGATGGGCAACCAGCACGTCCTTTGGGGGAGAGCACAGTTGATAGGCAACCGTCCAAATGTGGCCAGAAATAACGATCATGAGACTGAAGGCTCCATCTAGACCAAATAGAAAAAATCTACTAATTATAGATAGTACATAGTATGTATATACACATAACAATATATGGAGAGCACGAGAAGGATTGCCGGAATGTACGAGTTTGAAACCTGCTCAGTCTTTTTCCAACCATTCTATGATGGTGCACTCTTTCCCCTCTACCCACCACACATTGTTGGATGGCCAGTTTGTGCGGTTCTCCTGCCCCATAGCCACCCACGGCCCTGTGGTCCCTGTGAGTTCCTACCTAGAACTTGTCCGTGAAGACCCAGAGTTGAAAGAGCCTTATAAACCCCATCTCCTTGAATAATGAGATGACTTTTTGGAGTCCTAAGCGGTCACGAATCTCCCATGTCAGGTCTCTTGGCAAAGCGTTCTCTGTGATTTTGTGGCTTTTTTGAAACTGTTCAACATCACCCTGTCAACCAAAGGGAGGTACCATGCATGGTATTGGTATGTAAGTTTTGGTAACAATACCAGGTCGTTCTCTGTCGGTTGGCTTACCTCAGTTATCTTTTGCTTTGCTTTGGTTCGGGGGATAAACCGCAACTGGTGAATGGTGACTAGGACTAGTACGGAGACACACGACCGTACCACGATAATCCCTACTTTTCTGTTATCTTTTTTCCCATATAATGTATTTAACCTTATTACTCTACCTTTTGGTTTGAACCAGCTTTACACCGCATGAGGACGAATCACGGTCCTATTTGCTATCCCGTTACCATACGACTCTTCCCCCCATCTTCCGCGAGTGAAGCACGCAGAGATATCCTCGACGAGAGGAGTCGGATAAGCCATGGACCTCCACGAGCCCAATCAGATCTGCCAGCCCGCAAAATCCTCCCGCTATCAATGCATCGCTCGCTGATAATCGTGTGAAACTCTGATGGTCTTCCCGTTTTCGTGGCGGGCAGGGCCCTTCAAGAGGGTAAAGGCAAAAATGGAGTCGACAACATTGCTTCTTGGGAAGCTGATCCACTTGATATATTTTCATTCTTACGCTCCGATCCTTCCCGTCTTAGAATCCCCATTTTATGCGGCCTCGTTGACTGCCGTGTTGAGTTGGCTTGCGATCATCGATCATCTTCCCCTCACTCCGCCCAATTCCAGCTTCGACTTTTACCTTGTTTTAACATACCATACATCGGGGCATGGTCCGTGTCGTCCCTCCTCTTTGCCGTGCAGTAATCCGGTGACTTAATTCGGTCGAAGCCGCAATCTCTCAACTCTCGGCGGAGAGGCCAGTGACTCTCGAGCCACTTGGAATGACATCGGAGTTTACCATTAGTGTCTACAAACCCGTTCCCAATTCGACCCGCAGCCTGGAGTTCCTACTACTTTGAACCAAGCAACTCCGAACATCATCTGAGGCGGAGCGCGCAGCAGGTAACTCGACCGCAAGATGGCGGCTCCCTACGCTCCTGACTATGCGTCCTACAACTGGACTGGAGCCCCTTCCAACTTCGACCTTGCGACGGATGCTGATTTGGGAGGCGATTCTCGTTTGGCTCCCCGTTCATTGTCACTCCCTTGAGGCACAGACGGTCTGACCACCAACATTCCTAAACTCCAGGTGTTGAAAACTTGAACAAATGGTTTCAACCAGGTGATCAAGGATACATCATTGTCTCCGCCGCAATGGTGATGGTTATGATCCCAAGCCTTGGCTTTCTCTACTCTGGCCTTGCCCGCCGAAAGTCGGCTTTGAGTATGATATGGGCTTGCATGGGTTCCTTGTCGGTTGTCACGTTTCAGTGGTATTTCTGGGGATACTCCCTTGCTTTTTCTCCCTCGGCCACGAACGGGTTCATCGGCGACTTGCGCAACTTTGGCCTCATGAAGACTCTCGCCGATCCCAGTCCGGGATCTCCGCTCATTCCTGGCCTGCTTTACGCCTTATATCAGGTATGCAACCCACGTCGGTGAAACACAGCATAACGTCTGATCTGTATCCGAAAATCTGCTAACAAGTACGTGCAAGATGCAATTTTGCGGTGTAACCGCCGCAATCGTGATGGGTGCTGTCGCAGAGCGCGGTCGACTGTTGCCTGCCATGGTCTTTGTCTTCTTCTGGGCGACTCTCGTTTACTGCCCCGTTGCCTGCTGGGTGTGGAACGTGAACGGCTGGGCATACAAATATGGCGTCATGGACTACGCTGGCGGTGGACCCGTCGAAATTGTGTCGGGTATGTCTGCATTGGCATATTCTATGGTCTTGGGCCGTCGTCAAGAGCGGATGATGCTCAACTTCCGTCCCCATAATGTCTCTCTTATCTTGCTGGGAACAGTCTTCCTCTGGTTTGGCTGGCTCGGGTTCAATGGCGGTTCTGCCTTTGGTGCTAATCTCCGCGCCGTCATTTCGTGCTGGAATACGAATTTAACCGCCAGCTTCGCAGCGATCACATGGGTGCTCCTCGACTGGAGACTGGCAAGGAAATGGTCCATGGTCGGCTGGTGTTCGGGAACCATTTCTGGTCTTGTGGCCGCCGCTCCGGCATCCGGCTTTATCCCACCTTGGGCAAGTATCATCTTGGGCGTCGTCACAGGGGTTGTGTCCAACTACAGCACAAAGCGTACGTTTTATCCATTTACCTTTTCTCGCAAGGTATGAAGATTACTAAACCTAACATCAGTCAAATATTGGATGCGAATCGACGACTCCATGGACGTCTTCGCCGAGCACGGTGTTGCTGGCATGGTCGGTCTGATGTTCAATGCTCTGTTCGGCACCGATGCGATCGTCGGTCTCGATGGTGTTAATGTGGGCGCCATCAACCCCACAACCAACACTCCCGTGGGTGGCTGGCTCATCCACAACTACCGCCAGTTTTACATTCAACTTGCATACATCCTCGCCTGCACGGGTTATTCGTTCGTTGTCTCCGCAATAATCGCGTATGTCGTCAACTTGATCCCAGGTCTGAATCTCCGTGCTTCCGAGGAAGCAGAGCTCCTTGGCATGGACGACGATCAGCTGGGAGAATTTGCCTATGACTACGTTGAAGTCCGTCGCGATTACCTCGCATGGACACCACAGAAGCCCATTCCAAGCGAGGATGGCCACTGTGTTCCTCGCGCCCATCTCTACGGTATCAACGAGCACGTCAACATGGTGTCTGCACCACCCTCGGGTAGCCACACACCTCCCAACAAGGAGTGCGTCTCCGCTTCTCCATCCCACTCTTCCAGTCAGCTGCCGCCACCAGAACAAAGTCGTGGAGTCGGCGTCGACAGCTCGAACGAACCCGTTGCTCCTCCACCTCTAACTACCGAAAGTAGAAATTGAAGGCTGGTCCCTCTTCTGCAACGACTGCATTCTGTTTTTCTCTCGACGGAGTTACGCGATTCTGCGGCCCTTTCTCGATCTCAGAACTTTTCTCGGCAGGCCGGGTTGATGTGCTCCTTCTGTATATATCTCAGATATTCCCCTGCGTTAAGCGAACTAACGGTTTTTTTTTTATTTTTTCTGAAATGTTTTCATATCTTGATCCCTTAAGGCACACTATGTGCTGAACTGTTCTGCCGCGGCGTGATTTCATTGATGGCATTTGGACTGATTAATGGCACGGATCAGCTGTGTTTCAAAGCGTAGGATGGGGGTCGAATCTTCATCTCTGTAGGTTAATCATCATGCCTTACAGAGCATGTCCCAAACTTTGGTTTTGCTAATAGGGGTGTCATTGTCAGAAGTCTACTGTTCATTATCAGTCACTAGAACATTTCCTGACAATCCTGTTAATAAGAAGTCAACTAATTTCTTATAAAAAGGTCAGTATGTCCAATGTAGCCATGCGTTGTCCTTCAAAATGTGCATTTTGCTGAATTCAAGTAGATGACAACATTATTGGATTACCATAATTCCTATTATATTAGAAAAAGACCTTCTTGAAACTCTATTTTTTCCCCTTATTCACACATTGATGCTATACCCAACGGCTGCCATCTTTCTCTTCCTCCATATTAAGTATTTGCGTATCTCATCAACCCAAAAGACAGAACTAGAAATACATACAAGCAAGGCCAGATCCCAGAATGAAAGGCTTTCTGTCTGGAATATGCCTTGGAAAAGAGGGAGATAGATGACACAAGCCTGGCCAATGAGGGAACCTGCAACAGCAAAATTGAACATTTTGTTGCTTGTGAGCTTGAGTTCACCACGTAAAACGGACTTGCCTTCACTTCGACAAGTCAAGGCATTGAACATGTCGAAGAGCACAAAACAGGTGAATGTCATTGTCGTGTCTCGCCGCGTGACAACGCGAGAACGGGCACCCGACACTTCGTCTGTATGGTCGGCCATTTCATGAATGTAAACAGCTAGTGTTCCGAACATTATGAGAGCGGCTGAGGTGAGGACACGGCGGAGTAAAGCCTTTGTAAGTACTCTTGCATGTTTAGGGCGGGGTGGGCGAAGCATTATCGAAGGATCGACTGGCTCGACGCCAAGAGACTGTGCGGGTGGACCGTCCATGAGGATATCTAACGAAACGTTAGTCTGAGGAAAATTCCGTACAACTCCCGCAGAAACTTGGTGACATACTAATCCACAGAATCTGCATGGCATTGAGGGGGTTCTTGAAACCCAACGCAGTGCTCACAAGGACAAGACTCAGAGCTGCCACGCTGGTGCTTAGCTGAAACGTGATAAAATTCTGAATATTGTAAAATATGCCTTTTCCTTGCTGAATAGCCCGGAGGATGGTGGAGAAGTCATCATCGGTTAATATCATATCTGCTGCTTCTTTTGCAACGTCGGTTCCCAAGCGACCCATTGAAATCCCAATATCTGCCTTTTTCAAGGCCGGGGCATCGTTCACACCATCTCCAGTCATGGCGACAACATCCCCGCGCGACTGGAGAGCACGCACAATCTTCATTTTGTGTTCCGGACTGGTTCGAGCAAAGACTGAAGTACCCGAAATCGCCTGCGCTAGCTCTTCCGTTGACATACGGTCCAGCTCGTCACCTCTGAGAACAGTTTTTGCGCCCGGAGATTCATTGATGGGTATTCCAAGGTTCTTTGCGATGGCAACTGCAGTGGTTTCCGCATCCCCAGTGATCATAATGACCCTGACACCACCAGCCATGAGGCGCCGGATAGATTTGTGAACGTTCTTCCGTGGTGGATCGTTCATACCTACTAGGCCAGCAAAAGCTAACCCAGTGAAGCCATCTTCTGCGTTCAGGTGGGAAGAAGACCAGGATCGTGCTTCTTTCTCTGTAGCTTGAACCGTTGGGCTGGAATTTCGATTATCCAAGGGATGTTTAGTCGGTCCACTGGCAAAACCAAGCACTCTCAACCCTTCCTGCGCCATAAGCTCCGCTGCTTCCCTAGCCAGCTGCCTTCTTCTCTCGTCCAGTATGAATTCACGTCCGTCCTTGGTGAGGTACGTGTCACATCGTTTCAACACTTCGTCCAGAGAACCCTTGATGTATGCCATGTTGGAATTACCTTGTCCAAACCCAGTGTCGAGCGGAGAAGCGGTGCCAATAATTACGCCCATCCATTTTCTTTCTGAGCTGAACGGAGTTTCAGAAATGCGCGTGCTAATACGGTCTCGAACATCATCTTCACCCAAAATGTCCAGGAGGTCAAGGATGGCAACATCGGTTGGCTGGCCAACCCAGCGACTCTTGACAGCTCCTGAAGACTGGTCAACAGTTGATGACAAGATGGCAGCAGACGCGGCAGTAGCAGGAGAGTTCGCATGGGCACGGGAGAGCCGGCCATTGTTGGCGATATTTCCCACCCGGAGTATTGTACGAGCCGCTGGGGTAAGATCAGCGGACCCGTGTTCTTTGCCAACTTCAAAAGGCCTCTCGCAATCAAAGTGCCACATTTTAGTCACTGTCATATGGTTCAGGGTCAATGTCCCCGTCTTGTCGCTACAAACGACATTAACAGAACCCAAGGTTTCAACGCTTGGAAGGCGTCGGACGATGGCGCCTCGATTGGCCATCCTGAGGACACCAAGAGCCAGAGTTACAGTGACTATAATCGGAAGACCTTCAGGAATGGCGGCCACGGCTAGTGAGACGCCAATGGTGAACATTTCGAGTAATTTTCTTCCTTGCAACAATCCTATCACAACTATCAATCCGATGACCACAAACGAAACGTACGTCAATTCCTGACCCAGACGATCCATTGAAAGCTGTAAAGGAGTACGGGGGCTCTCAATTTCTCGGAGGGAAGCTGAGATGCTGCCAAATTCGGTACGCGGCCCGGTAGCTATGACGATGCCTTGGCCATGTCCGGATCGAACCAAGGTGCCCATGAAGGCAATGTTGTGCTGTTCACTGAGTCGAAGATCAGTTCCCACTGTGCCGGCAGCTGGAGAGTCATAAAATGGAGACCGAGGAGGTGAAATATCTTTCACGTTGTTGACCAGATCAGCAGGCACGCCGAGGCGGTCCGAGGTTTTGGATACTGGCTCATTTTCCCCAGTCAGATTCGACTCATCAATTGTCAGATGTGTTGCACTTGTTATCCGTAAATCGGCTGGGATCCTGTCACCGGTCGAAAAGATCACCAAATCACCTGGAACCAGGTGACTGGCAGGGACCGTCGCAGAGGCCCTTGCAGCTATGCCAACAGGGTGATCTGTCCCATTTGATAGTTGTTGCATCTCAGTATCGTCCACGGCGCTTAGCGTACCGGGAGTTGTCCGACCGGTGGAGCTTGGAGACGATACATTGCGGATCAGATGGGCGTAATGAGGAACAAGGCGACTCAATGCCTCCAGGGACTTCTCAGAACGGTATTCCTGGACAAACCCAACACTTACGACAATCGTGACTGCAAGGGTGATACTAATCGCATCGTCATAATTGCGAACGAAGAACGAAACTACGGCGGAACCGAGGAGAAGAAGGATCAGAGGCTCTTTAAACTGCTTGAGAAACCGAAACCAAACAGGCTCAGGTTCTTCGCGTGCCAGCTCATTCGGACCTTCGCGAAGAAGGCGAGCGTCAGCATCTGCCGGAGAGAGGCCGTGGACGAGCGAAGTTTGCAGGCGGTCTGCTACCTCTTGCGGGCTGAGCTTGGAATAAGTCGCAGTGATTGACGAGGTTCGCGCCGTCGGCCGTTTAACGGGAGAAGGTGTTCGCGCCGGGGAGATGGGGGCTGTGTAAAGTAGCGACGACGCCCCGAGCCTTGGAAGGCCTGACATGTCTCAATACTTGAAGGAAATCATAGACCAGCCGTTCATGCTGAACCGACGACTGGTCTGACGCAAGCCCAGTCTCTAGAGGAGAGACCACCAAAAGACCATATAGAGATGGGAGCGCACAGAGCTTGTAAAGCCAGATTTAAAATCGTAGACTGAGGGTCAACGGAGGGGAACGAAACGCGACGATTCAGTGTAGAGAACTCGAAAGGGCGGAACAGACACGGTGAGCGTGACAGGCTGGCGAAGCACGAAAGCTGCAAGAGAGAGCAACAAAATGGAATGCAGTCTAATCCGTAAATCGTAAGCCCGGAGCAGTCCACCCACCCATGAAATGTCAAATTAGCTGTCTAGATTGCCAATAACGGCACCTCCACCCAACAGATGGCAGCTCCGACATCTCAACATCGCGGGTCCTCCCCAGCAGCAGTCGTCTTTGACACCAAATTGGCTGTCTAGAAATTTTATCACGTGATTTGTCGCAGAGGCATCCTTCCAAGACCTTGGCTTTTCCACGTGACTGGTGGTTGCTCAGTGGACGTGTTCGGCGGCCAAGGCTCCAGCCACCGAGTTTCCACTAGAAACAACAAGTCGACACAACGCGACAACCTTCTCTGACCCTCAGAGCGGACACCCACGTCCTGTGCCAGTCGGCTCCCTCGTCCCCCTACACGTACATATCCCAGCGTGTTAACGGCAGAAACAGCGCTGACCCTTTGGATACAGTTGGGATAAGCTAACTGAGCCATTCTGCAATAGTATCTCTTTTTACCCCTGACACGATCTCTGCGCACATAGCTGGCCCCGCACACGCGTCGATGACGATACTCCCCCGTCTCAACACTCGTTTCTAAGAGACAAACCCTTCAGGGCCTGCTTAATTATTATAGTCTATCCTCTTTATCCAGCGCGCATCTTGGTGCGCAGCCGTTACAATGTTTTACTCGGAGACTCTCCTGTCCAAGACTGGACCTCTGGCTCGGGTTTGGCTCTCCGCCAACCTAGAGCGCAAACTGTCTAAATCCCAGATTCTCCAATCCGACATTGAGAATAGTGTCCATGCGATTGTTGACCAAGGTCAAGCGCCCATGGCGCTCCGACTAAGCGGTCAGCTACTATTAGGTGTCGTACGGATATATAGTCGGAAGACGCGATACCTGCTCGACGATTGCAATGAAGCGTTGATGAAGATCAAAATGGTCTGTTCATCTCCAGATAAATCATTGTCCTCTTATCTCCATTTAGCTGATACTGTATAATATTGTAGGCCTTCCGGTTAACCAACAACAATGATCTTCCAGGGGCAGTGCCTCTACCCCCTGGCGGGCTTACATTGCCGGATGTCCTGACCGAATCCGATCTTTTCATGAATCTCGACACGTCCGTCTTATTCTCTCAACCTCTGAACCTTCAATTGGAGAAGAGACCTCCAGCCACCTCGGACTGGTCCACTCAGCTCCTGCCCGACAGTAATATTTCTCAAGGCCCGAAATCCGTCGAGCAACCTCAGCTCGAAGACGACACTGGACTTATTCTTGATTTGGGCGATGATGCTGATGTTACTCTGGGTAACGATACGAGCATTGAAGTCGGTCGTAATGCACCTGCCCCACGGCCCGTTGGCGAAGATCTCTTCAGTGAAGACAATCGACTCTTGGATGACGATCTCGACCTCGATCTTGGCGAAGATGCCGGTCCTCTACCTAAAAAGGGACCCGAGGATATCTTCAATGTGAACGAGGATGAAGAGCCCGCAGTCCCACAGACGGAAGATGTCACAATGGGTGGGATGGAAGAGCTAGGGGTTCCGATTGCTGACGAGTCCACGGTGATACCTGACGTGAGACACTACGAAAGAGACTCCGAGTCACATCTGTCGTCTGTACGGTCCAGCATGCTGCGTGATATGGAGGAATCTACTGTGCATGAAGATGCTGTTGCCGCCCAACACCATCAAAGAATCAAGAGGAGAAAATTGCTTCAGCCCGATGTTGACACTGTTTTGACAAATCAACAGATCAAGCAGCAGCAAAACAACCGGGAAGGGATTCTGAAGCCAGTGTCGCTTTTACCTCGTGATCCTGTTCTTCTTACCTTGATGAGTATGCAAAAGAATGGAGATTTCGTGTCGACAGTCAAGAGCGGCGGTGCAAGCTTCTGGACTCCTGAACTGCGAGACATGCTTTCAATTGAGTCTGTTAGGAAAGCAGGGCTTTTGAAGCGAAAACGGGACAGTGGAATCGCAGATATGGACATTGACGGGGGTGAGAAAGTCCCTCGGTTAAATGTTGATGGCGAAGAAGAAGTTCTACATGCAGATGAAGGCGTTGGTCTCACTGCAGACTCTGGTCTAAACATCAGCTCTGAGATCGATCTTCCCGCAGACGATGGAGCTCAGGTGCACGGGAGAGAGGAAGCACTTAGTGAGGATGAAGGCGTCGGTCACCACGTCGATAATTACGATAACACTGTGGAGACGATCCACACAACCGACACTGGACCCGTGTCGATTGGCACGAAGCGTGCAGTCCACATTCTCCGGGATCAATTTGGGGATGCTCAATCAACCCGCAAGACAGCCAGCGTATGTTTCCAAGATCTAATACCGGAGGGACAAAGTACCAAAAGCGATGCCACCAAAATGTTTTTCGAAATTCTGGTTCTGGCCACAAAGGATGCCATCAAGGTAGAGCAGAATAACGATAGGATTGGCAGTCGCCTAAACATCCATGCCAAACAAGGTCTCTGCGGCTCTTGGGCTGAAACTGAAACTGGCGGTGAGGCAAGGTCGGGAACGACCGAGGTTGCTCCATGATCAGAGCTGTACATCGCATTGGCGCAAGCTTCATATCTAGATTTTTTTGGTCTTCACTCACGCGCGGAGGTGCCTGATCATGAAACTGAGTTGTGTTGGACATACGTTGCTAGATTTTTTTTGGTGGGGGGGGGGACTCGGTTGCCATCTTCAATGTTGTTACCATCTTGGAGTTTGTCGATGGTGGTTTTTGAACGCTTGTACAGAGCTGTACAGAGTTCGTCGGTGGTATAGGAGTCGTTACTTTGGGATTTTCGTCTGTTCAATTTCTAGGTATCCGAACTGGATGGACACCTTCAACTTGGGATGCTCTGTCAAAATAACGGGTTGGGGATGGAAACCGCTTTTAATTTCGCTCCACTCCATCGTTTGCTATGGTGAATCGGTAATCTAACCACAAGTCAAGCTTCTGACTTGGATGGTGCGCTTTCTCTTACAGCCGCCTCACATCGGAATTACCATGCAGTCGATGTTCAGCGGGTCCCAGTTCAGCGGTGCTAGAAAAAGCTCTGCTGGTTGATTAGGAGAGGGATATTACTCCGATGAACCAGTGAATACTACTAGTATGTACTTCTAAACAATACAATTTATCCTTATCCCAGATTTACCTCCTATTTAGTACAGTACTATTCCTCTTGATCATAGTCAACCTAAGAGACACGCCGAGAGTCAGCCCGCTCGCTCATTTGACCTACTTGACTGGAGCTTTTGCAAACCCCTGAAAGTTGACTTGCTCTCGGGAAGCTTCGCCACTTGTGACATCAGCTCCAGACTTGACAGGGAAGCAAGTTTTGGGGGGGTAGTCACCAAATGTATAGCATCATGACATCATAAACATAACCTTAAATAGTTTCCTATATTAGAGGATGGGCACGGCCCTTGCTCCAAAGAGGGCTGAGACAGGCTTCAGAATAAGTTCTAAAAATATTACTCGTGGTATCTTCCACGAACGAGGTATATCAATCGGTATGTGTTTGATTGTTTAACAGTCCAGATTTTTTACGACGGATGATACATTTTCAAAGCTCAAGAGAGAGTATTCTCAGGATTGTACAACTGCTAATGGACAGTGCATAGCAGAGCGCGCGTCGGGCAAATACTGCAAACCGCCTTTTCACATCGATTTCAAAAAGGCGCTAGAAGTCACGAAGAAATGGCGAGTGCACCCTCAGGCGGGCCGCGTGCTGGAGCTCACACGAAAGCCGGCACGAAAAGTGGTGGTATAAGTGCCATCCCAACACCTGCCAATAACATCAGTGGTGGCGGTAGCGGCGGTGTTGAGAGCAGTCAGGGCGGCGGTGACAATGCCTGTATGCCGCATGGCAGCGCGCGCGCGGGAGCGGGTGGTTTTAGCAGCCTCGAGAACCTGAAGAAGCCAGGAGAAGATGAATATGGAACAGGACCAAAGGAGACGCATGAATTTGCACAACACAAGCCCGGTAGTAAGAGCTTGCTAGGACAGTGGATGGAAAAGTAAGTTTCCCTTTCGAAAGGAGACCAGGATACAAATCCACGCCTATTCTAACAGCATGTCTGTTTCGATCAATAGTTTCCGGGGATAAACGGTGCCATTGATAAAAGGATATGTGTTTTGTTTAGTTTTTCAGGTCATCGGGTTAAGGAAATTAGAGAGCACTGTGCATGTCGTTCATGAAAGCAAATATACTGCGAGAAAGGCTCACGTGTTCGTAGTTGGCATCATTGCATCCATTTCGAGATAGTCTTGTGGGAAATATGTATAGAAAAAGACGGTGTGGCAGGATGAATTAAAACTGACCGATTCACGCCGCAGTTGTACCCCGAATTTCCTCAGAGATTAGTCCCTAGAACCGGATCTTATTGATGATATCATTGCCTGAGCAGGACATCAACCATGTGGCAAATCCACATCCGCATTGCAAGATTGTCCACACCAACAACTAGTACTAATGCAAAAACTCCAAGAAGACGCACCTGGGGGCGAATCTAATCACCTAACCAGTGTACTTTCGCAAAGTAAGCAGGAACGATTCTGGTCCTCCATTGACACATGCATTAAGTCTTCCACGATTGTTAGCATGAAATCAAGGGTAGTGCTGCACGCACGCGGAGTCACCAGTCGACGACCTAGGAATGCACAGTGGATTTGCCGTGCTTTTTCGAACGGCAGGCCGCGAATCTCGGAAACCATACAATATGACCACCAGGAAATAGAGTCACACTATTATCAGATCCTTGATTCAGCGTCCGAGGATTCACGGACTAGGTTCCAAAATCAATTTGTTTGGGCACTTGCCCGACACATCGTTGGAGAAGAGCTGCTTCTATACCCTGCATTCGAGACGTTTTTGGAAGAAGGCAAGGTTTTAGCAGATAGAGGTCGCCGTGAGCATCAGAATGTAAGATGTGGTTCGAAGTCTGGTTCATGCATGCATCGAGGCAGCAGTCACTGACTTGCGAGATAGATCAAGTTCCAGCTGAGACAATTTCAAGATATGAAAGCGTACAACCCCCATTTCATCCCAATCATCAAGTCACTCATGAGAGACCTTTCCCTGCACATGAGAAAAGAGGAAGACACCGATCTTCCAGCGCTGGAACGAGCCCTCTCTGAGCGAGAAAGTGAGGGGTTGTCTGCCGCTTTCTTGCGTACCAAGATGTTCGCACCGAGCCGATCACACCCAATGGGGCCCAACAAGCCTCCTTTCGAGACGGCCTACGGCCTCGTAACGGCCCCAATCGACCTCTTAGGAGATTTGTTCCGAAAGTTTCCCAGACAGTGAGGGTGTAGGTGGACGAATCTAAGATTTTCCCAGTGGGGTGGGAAAGGCATGTATTAGTAATGTGTATTCCACAAGGGATAAGGAAGGAGATTGATATTTGCACCCTGAGACTGCTTCATGACCAGTACCAGTACAAGTTAGATCATTCTGTTAGCTGCAGGGATGTTTCCCGGTACTGAATTATTCACAATTAGGCCAAAAGGGATAGATTTTGTGTCGGTGTTCCAGAACCTCCGCCTTGGAGAAATGCTTACATAAAGAATTCGGGTGTGGCTTCCATGATGTTGGGCGATCTTTCCAGGTGGCTTACATTCAACACAAAGCTGTACAGGTCTAAACGTGCATGTATGTATGCTTTGGTATTCAAATGACATTGGAAAGTTGAAGCTATACAATTCAGCCACTGATGTGCTTAGAGAGGTCTTTTCTCTGATGGGAATTTACATCTGCAAACAGCAGTACTACTGTAATCTGCAGTTTCTCTTCTACTACTACTAGTCAGTGACAAAACTATGGTACATGACAGTACTACATGACAAACAATCAATATCTGAGAAACAGATTTAAAGTCTCAGCTTCTATTTTATATGCCGCAGCAATTTTCTTGATGATGGTTTGCCAGTCATCATAACTTATAGTAATATCTACACACATTATTAGAGGCCAAATGAAGAACCAGAGACAAAGTGTAATATTATTCAATATCAATGACAATAGTTCAATCCTACTTGATCATTCTGTGGATTTTCTATGGACGTTGAGCCTGTTGGTGAGCTAAGACTAACAGTTGAAAATATAGAGGTGTATCTTGAGCTTCAAATCTTAGCTTTTGGCCCATTTGGCAATCATTAACTACTAAGGCTAGTGTTGACTCAGTGAGACTCGGAAAACTCAATCACGTCATAGCATATCGCGAAAAGGATCAATGTCTCCGATCCCCCAAAAGTATTTATATATCATGATCTCCCGGGGCCGGTATTTGGGTGGAATTATGCCGCTGTTCTGGAATGCCATTTTTTGTCAGACGTGTTGCGCCTTTCAAGCGGGTATCCTCCCAAGGGTTATCCGGATAAGTGTTTTTCCACCGAAAATCGGGAAATTCCATTCCCGCAGCAGGAAGGATGGCGGCATCGCTTGAGGGCAGCTCCATTGAAACCAACGCAGCCGATGAACATGAACAGGAGAAGCAATTTCAACCCCTTCAAGCTCCTCAATCTCGGGAGCATGACGTGAATGGAGTTCGACGTGTTTGTAGTGGACGAAGTGCCAGGTCTTCGCTTGAAAGAGCCTGTTCAATGTCTGACGGTTATTCCCATCATGCTGTTGACCATGGTGCGCTTCAGGAGTCCTCGAAAGAGGAAGATAGTGAACTTGGTCCTGTGGAAGAATTTGTCGTGAGGTGGAATGGCCCGAATGACCCTGGCAACCCTCGGAATATGCATATCGCAAGGAAATGGGCCATTGTGCTCATTCTGTCCCTGGGCGCTATCTGTGTGTTAGTGATTTGGCTCCGTGTTACTCCCTTTTCAGATAAACGGGGTGCTGATGCAAGATACTATCCAGAACGTGTACCTCTTCGATGTACACAATGACTTATGGTCAACTGACAAAGGAATTTCAATGTTCTCGCATAGTGGCCACCCTGGGCCTGTCATTCTTCATTCTGGGGCTTGGTGGGTGTTTCTTCTGCCGCATCCCAAGATACCTATCTTTTATGTTCCAGCGGCGAAGTCTGACGTGATTGTTCACTGGGAGCAGGGATCGGACCCCTTTTCCTTGCACCACTATCTGAGGTTCGTCTCCGAGGATTTATTTTACTTCTTCCGCGTCATTTTCTCACATTATGATGGAGACCCGTGATTTCACATCACTAACCAGTGACATATGCTTAGTATTTCGGAAGACGGATCATCTACATCACATCATTTTCATTCTTCGTTATCTGGCTTATCCCATGTGCTGTGGCACAAAACGTTGAAACGCTGCTTGTTGCAAGATTTCTCTCTGGGCTATCGGGCAGTGCTTTTCTAAGTGTCGCCGGTGGTACCGTTGGGGATGTATTTGAACGCAGTCAGCTGGCCGCACCCATGATGGTATACACGGCGAGTCCATTCGTTGGTCCGGAGCTTGGTCCTTTGTATGAGTCTCCGTCTCCTACTACTGCAATGTTGAATACATGCTAATATGATCTAGAATTGGTGGTTTTATCTGTCAGAACACCTCATGGTGCGCAACCCAAGGATCAATTTCAATCAACTGCACAGAGGACAGTTTTAACGGTGGATTAGGCGATGGGTTTTTTATGTCTTAATCATGTGGGCAGGTACTCTAGTGCTATTGATTTTTTTCTTTGTACCGGAGACATATCACCCAGTGTAAGGATCCTCTGTTCCAGTAACGGTATTGATTTCAATTCTGCTGACAATGTTGTCGGGTCCAGGTTGCTGAGACGTAGGGCAGCTCAAATGCGGAAGGAGACCGGAGATGGAAGGTGGAGAGCACTAAATGAAAACCTGGAGCTCTCACTGCTTCAGGCAGTATTGCGGTCTCTCTATCGGCCGATGCTGCTTTTGATCTTGGAACCAATGTGTCTCAATCTCTGTATATTTTCAGCCGTTCTGCTTGGGATTCTGTACCTTTTCTTTGGCGCCTTTCAGTTGGTATTTTCCAACGTTTACGGCTTCAGTCTGTCGCAGGTTGGGACGAGTTTTCTTGGGCTTCTAGTGGGAATGCTCATAGCAACCTGCAGCGATCCGATTTGGAGGAGAAACTACACCCGCTTAGTAGTCCAGCATGAAAGGAAGGTTGGCAAGCCAGGCGAGTATGAACCAGAGTGGCGGCTGCCTCCAGGTAAGTCATTCGCTTTGTTCTCCCTATGCTCCCTAGTGATCTAAAAGTTGGTCTGACTTGATCATCGTTTCTCAACACTAAGCCATCGCCGGAGCTCCTCTGGTGACCGTTGGCATGTTTATTTTTGGTTGGACAATATACTCCAATGTCCATTGGATAGTTCCTATAATTGGAAGCATGATATTTGGTATAGGGTAAGTTGGTTCCATCTCATATATGCTATCGACAATCTTAGACATCACTACATAGCACTCCAGGAGGTTTGCTATTGAGTGGCTCCTAAGACTTCTGCTAATTTCAACATGAATATCTCCGCACAAGAAATATTCTGGTATATAGCGGCATCTTCACTTTTCTTGTCGATGCGTATCCGCTCTATGCAGCTAGCGCTTTAGCTGCCAACAGCTTTCTACGATCCAGCTTCGGAGCAGCCTTCCCACTCTTTGGCAACCAGAGTAAGTTTGAAGCCAGGCACACTGCATTTCCATAGCCGCTGTGTTACCCGTCGGGAGATAACAGCACGTGTTTGTCCAACTCCATTACCACTTGCGTCGCTGCAGGAGGACGGATTGAATCCTCCAGACAGCTTCAATACCATGTGCAATTGAATCCCTGATTCATTATACCATAGTACATTTTTTGAGAACCTGTGGGATGTTCAGTGACACAGCAGAGAACTCTTCGGCTAACGAGGATATCTCACTCCCAGTGTACAAAAATCTCGGCTATCATTGGGCAACCAGTCTGCTTGGATTCCTGACTCTGGCGTTGGCTCCTTTCCCGTAAGTACCTGGATTTACTATTTTTTTCCCCCTTGACCCACCTTTCACTGCGCCTCCTTTTGTGCAACCTTGGAATTTCTCTTGTTGTGTATCACCTCTATCCGTTATCCATCATGAATAGCAAGGGTATTTTCCATGGAAAGGGCTGCTTGGAGCTCTGGGAAATCCGGCACGCTGCTGGGTGACATGTACGTCTGGCTCGGTGGCACACCTTATGGAGCATTGGTCGTCATCCCGCCGCTCTGAACACCTTTTTCAGAAAGGCTCGCTCTTTGCCTGGTGTTGCAAATCCAACTGACAAGTTTCGCTCGCTTCCTGCAACTCCACATATCACCCAATCTGCTTTCAGTTCACTGAGTAAGCTGTGTGATCATGTGGAACTCGACTGACCCTACCTCGCATTTATCTCGCATCGCTACAGATACCTCTTTTTCCGCTACGGCAAGCGAATCCGAAACAAGAGCCGCTTCGCTGCCACTAACTCAACCATGCCGTGATGGCATGAGGGATCTAGCCCCTGATGTCTCTTGTGTCTCTCGTCACCTCTTCGTTAGCAGCCTCGTTTTCTCTCGGCGATATCCGCGACTGCACTTTCTCCGTCATTGGAGTCTGAGTGCCTCATCTTTCTTCGCAGCAATTCCACCCTGTAAGGCTTGGCAAAGTCATTTTCTCCCAAGTGGAAGATAGAAACCAGGACTTCTTCTGGCTGACTGGACATCTGGGAATGGCCAGGCAGTAATTAGGCTGGACCGAAGCTTGTATCATAGAAAGTTTTTTTTTTTTTTCTTGTACAAATCGATGGCTAATCCCGGCGATCTGATACTGCACTGGCAGGCGGTGTAGTATACACTCCTCCTGACTCCATGACGTCGACCACTTTGACAATTAAGATCAATGAAGACTCGTTCAAAGTTCGAGCTACCCCACGCAGCTTAGCGTTCGGAGTAAAAGCCTCGCACGGACAAGAGGGAAGCGGTAATACGCGCATAGCGCAGGTGAAGCGTAATGCTGGGTCTCGGGCCGATGCAGGCAAGGCCCAAAAGTCGATGAGAACAGCTATTATTGGCGGGAGACCAAGCTGCAAATGCATGCAAGTTTGAAAGACAGTTTGAAGGGAGACGAACTAATTCGATCGAGGGAAGAAGCTCCAGATGGCGGCCAGACTTTAGAAGGATTCGAAACACTCTGATTGTGATTGGAAGGACAGAAGCGATCGAGAAAACCAAGGGAGTCTACCATTAGCTAATATATGTATGAACATTCTGACACTTTTCTTTCTCATGGAGGCAACTCTGCCGCAGTAACCAGTTTTAAAAGGATGGGTCATTGCTATTGATCGGGCTAAGATGTGCTCCTAGTATGCCTAGTACTGTGTAGAATTCCTCACCCCTGGCGTCTGGGATCGAGACCGCTTGAAGTCAGATCTGCTACTTAGACAAGTGGACCGAGAAGACCCAACCTCGTTCAAATTGAAGGATAATGGAGAGTTTCGGAAGGAGTAGAGCTTATGTGAGGGGTTAAGAGGTTAGACCAGCGAAGCAGACAAATCAAAAACATATGTACAAACATTACTATGTACTACGATGCAGAAGAAGTACGTTGTCTGCTTGCTTCTCATGCATTTCAGCTCCCTGCTACCAAGCCTTTCTCATAGTAGCAGTATTCTCCGAAGACACCCGACATGCCTGCACTCACGTCTCGACTAATCAATCCAAAAGGGAGGATTCGATTGTGCATCCAATTGATACATGGGTGGGGGAGAATCGCAGCGATGGCGATTTACAATAATAATGTGATTCATTATTAACTCATCGTTGGGATGTTAAGTGGTAGCACGATCGTACCTTGGTACATCTGACTGAAGTCCTGGGCTTGAGTGGGCCATGTCAACCGTCCCCAATTTCATTCAATACCATTGAGGTACAACTAAGTACACTTGTGTCGACACAGCAGAGATGTACCTTCACATGTCCATGAATTCCCAAAACATAATAGCGGTTGGCAAGTCTCCGAGGGGCCTCACCATCGTCGCACATGCAAAAAGAGTCACAGAGACAGGAAGACAAGAAGAGTGCCCAATGTGGAAATCCATCGCTCATCCTGAATTGTGGCAAACTCTTCATGTTTCAAAAAATTCACACACTGATCCCACCAAAAGAGTCCTGTCCTGCGCTTGTGAGATTTAGGTTGCCTCCCTGCGCAGGAACTGACCATTGCGGGGTTGAGAATATTGAGCAATTGGTGGCTTGGAGGGGACGGGAAAGCCGATCGCACATTGCTTGCGAACTCCGAAGACGTGACAACGTCGGCTCACCGTTTCTTGAAGTGGTGGTCATGGTCCACGGCATACGAGAGAGAGATCCTGTCTGAAAGCCAGGAAGACGACCACACCAGATCAGGATTATACGGTACTAATAACGACAATAATAATAATCATAGTTTCGCGATCACTGGTGGCCATGGTGAACTTGGGCGGCCGGACAATTTAACCTCGGTTTGTCCCTCGGCGCTGCACATCGACAGTTGAGATCTCGGGAATCTAGGATCATTATTACCTCCTACACAACATTATTATTATTGACGTTGATGCTGGACGTGTGAGACTCGCGGGGACACGGCAGGTGAATCCACCAGAATCACAGGAGGAAGTCAAGAATCGCTGGGAAGAGAGTCCATAGAATTTGTTGTCAGCAGCCATTCGACCGAGCCAACCGTGCTGCTGCGGGTACCGGTTGCCGTGATTTTGAAAATCGCAAAACAAAGTATTGTCAATGTTTTTGAAAGTCTCGAGTTGGAGTGTAAAATACCTACCCAACTTCCCTAGCATTCATCGTATTCCCCAGGAGGACGCGGTCCTTGGCTTAGAAGTCGATCACGTCTCACTCCTGAGGTGTATTAGCACTCGTCGGTCAGAAAGACTGCTTTGCCATTGGGGATTTCGACCAGAGGATGGAGAGAGAAATAATGCATGTCTCTCAAGGTTCGCCTCTCTTTTTGCATTCATCGAGTTTGGCGGTCTGTGGAGAGTGTTCAGCCCACCGAATAATCCACAAATGACAATAATAATTAATGACAATCCAGTCATTATAGCGCCGACTTAAGCGCACTTCTCCTCGTCGGGACTTGAGTTCGTTTAAAGGGCAAGCCTTCTTGGTGTCCTCCGCTGCGCGCCAAAAAAGCTTCCTGCTCCAGACCGTGTCCTCCTTTTGCTGTGTTTTATTTTTATTTTTTATTTTTATTTTTTCTCCCTCTTTTCCTTGCGCCTCCACTCCTGGTCTCGACATTTTTTTTCCTGCTTATTTTTATTTTTATTTTTTTATTTTTTTTTTCGCAGTTGCGTTCCAGGTTTGCCTCTTTTGGGTCCGCGGCTCGCGAGTTCAAGTCGCTGCGCTTTGCCTCCTCCACAATCCATACTCGTACTGTGTAGCTTATCTTTCCCACTTGACCCGCGCGCTGAACCGCCACCATCTCCCCCGCAGCTTCTTCTGGCCCATCAATTAGAAAGTTTCTTCTTTCTTTTCAGTTCACCTCGCGCGACACGCTCGCGATCGCCGTCACGCAGCAGCGGCCCGACAGATGCACCGTTCTCTATGCATCGAACCGTGCTGCTCCTTCAGTCCGCATGTTCCTTGCTGCCGTCGCCACTCACATAGTTTATACAAGTGGTAGCCCATCGACACGCGACCTTTTGCGCTCTCCGCTACATCCCTCTCAACAGGAACCGTCTGTCAATTCAGGGCGTCCCCGTGTTGCACGACAGATCCGTAGACCGACAAGGCTCAGTCACTCGGTCAACGCTGTCAGCCACGCGCTCTCCTGACATCTCCTCGCCTAGGCAGTTGACGTCCTGCAGCACCGCCGTCGACCCCCAGTGGTGCGCTGCCCACCATTCTATCCAGATTTTTGCTTTTTTTTTTTTCTCTTCTTCTTCTCCGTTTGTTGCTTTTTCTAACTTTCCCCACCTCAAACATCAGTCCGACATCATATCTGCGCCTCTCCAATCGAGGTGCTCCGTTCTGTGTCCGTCTTCATAGGCCATCTCATTTGTTGCACGACGAGGAGCTTTGACCGTCTTTGAGTACATCCTCGACGCTCGCGTGATCCAGTGTTTTTTTTTCTTTCCCAGCTCGTCACAGTATCACCCCCTGCATCTGGAGCCAATTGTGTCCCCCGCCCCCTCCATTTTTTTAACCCGGGCGTGGAAGCGAGGCGTCCTACCCACGAAATCGGTCGCTTTCTCGACACTTGGACCGGCAACTTGGCGGGACTGTGCTACGATCCCTTGTTAGATTAGGTCTTTGGGAGGGGCTACTGGAGGGTTCGGGCCCTTGTACATGCGGAAGTCCCAGCGCCAGCACGAACGCGAGCATCGATCGACACAGAGCCCCCACGCACCCGAAAAAGCAGCCCTTGACACGAGGGCTGCAACCCACAGGATCTCCGCCCCGTCACCACTTGCTTGCTCGTGCTTCGTGCATAGAGCCACCAGAAACCAGAGAGATTTGGCAGAGAGTAGCCAAGAACCAGAGCCAAGACGCAGGGGGGGGTGGAGATTTGTGCTCGTGGGAGGGCGCAAGCCTGACTGAAGGGCAGGAATTCTGGACATAAAATGACCGCTACTTCCACGGAAGCTGCTGCGCGCCCGCCTCAAATGAAATCAGAAAGCAACGGCGATGGAAACATGGCTGAACAACAAGGGCAGAGTGAGCCCCAGAAGCAACCTGACCGCAAGGGGGAGACCTCGGTGCAAGATGGACAGAAGGCTACCACCGCCTCGAATGCGAAGGATCCGTTGCGTCCCAGGAGGAAGAAAGCTAAACGAGCCTGCTTTGCTTGTCAGAGGGCTCATCTTACCTGCGGTATGTATGAACCGTCTGCCCTTGTACGCGCCATATCCCTCCTCTGGCTATATCTGATCTGTTGATACGCCCATCTATCCTACCCTACCATATACCCTGTAAAGCCTTGCCTGTGCTGCAAACGTACAAGGTTGCTAGGTCGAAACTGATGGGTGCAACCTAATAGGCGATGAACGGCCATGCCAACGTTGCATAAAGCGAGGGCTCCAGGACGCTTGCCAAGATGGTGTTCGCAAGAAAGCAAAATATCTCCACGATGCCCCCAACGAGGCTTTGATGCCAGGAATACGGGGAAGCAATTATAATCAGCCGAGGGCCCTTGAGATGTCTCACAATGGCACTAATACCTCTAAATCATCGCGCCAAGATTCCTCCCCTGCTTTCTATTCACAGCAACAAGGCAATGGTTACAATAACTTTGTCCCTACCAAAGGAGATGGCTCCATGCCTCATCCTCAACTCCAAGACAATACCGTTCACCCCAGGGCGACATTCAATGCGCAGTCGCCAATGTCTCCTACTTTCACCATGAACAACTCAGCAGTCCACAATCAGAATATGCCACCCCTTGCGCAATCCTCGTCCACCACCACGCCTTCTACATCCGGTCAGAACCAGAATCAGTTTGGCTCAGCATTTTTTGACCCTAGCGATCCTGCGCTGTTCAATTTCGACCTTGCAAGTATGAATTTTGGAAATCACTACGGTGCGCTTGAGTTCGGCATGCTTGGTCATATGGCCACGGGGGTTGGCGATACGCCCCCAAGTGATTCTGCCACACAGCGAGGCTCAATCGGCCGCAGTGGTTCTGGTCAATTTGCCGCTCCCAGCACAGCGGCTTCCAATTTCGGTGAGAGTCCGAATGCACAGACGTCTTTCTTGTTTGACCAGTCGCCGATGGGCGACTGGACCCAAGGGAACCGGAATGTTTACGGTCAGAACATGGGCATGTCTGATATGCCCAATGCCTTTGCCATTGAGAGTGCGCCGGCGAATTTCGCCAGTCCGAATTCTACAGAAAGCCCGCTGCTCAACAGTACTGTTGCCTTCGACGATCCGAAGAACCCGGCGTTTTCATCCGGTATGGGGACCTCGTCGCAGCCAAGGCAGCCACAACCGCCGGCTCCGGTGGTCTCGACCCCGCAGTTGCGGTACCAGGGTCTGCACCTCGACAGGAAACGCCGTCGTCGAGACCCCTCCTCTATCTACGAGAATGTCAAGGAACCGTACTCATACACCAGCGGATTTCATTCCCTCACGGCGTTTATCCAACGCCGCTTCTCGCCTCAGAAAACGCTGCAGATCGCAAAAGCCTTGGCGTCTATCCGCCCGTCATTTATTGCAACGGCAAAAACGCTGAACCGAGATGATCTGATATTCATGGAAAAGTGCTTCCAGCGGACATTATATGAATACGAGGATTTTATCAATGCCTGTGGGACTCCAACGATCGTCTGTAGACGTACGGGGGAAATCGCTGCAGTGGGAAAGGAGTTTAGTATCCTCACTGGCTGGAAAAAGGAAGTGCTTCTGGGCAAAGAACCGAACTTGAATATCAACACCGGCGGTACGTCTGGCTCGTTGGCAGCATCATCATCTCGAGGGAACTATACTCCCCGAGGGGCGCCCGGTAATAATTCATATCCGACTGGGCGGACGCAGCCGGTGTTCATCGCGGAGCTGCTTGATGATGACAGTGTCATTGAGTTTTACGAAGACTTTGCGAGACTTGCCTTTGGAGACTCGCGCGGCAGCGTGATGACGACCTGCAAGTTGCTAAAGTACAAGACGAAAGAGGATATGGAGCTGGTCGCCAGCGGAGAAGGCGAGGATGGGAGGGATGGTGGTGGTAGCTCTGGAGTGAACAACACAGGGACCACTTCTCAGCAGCAGCGTGGATGGAGTAAAGGAGGAATCGCAAGCGAAGCGGGAATGAACCAACTTGGGTTCCGTGACGGCAAAGTTGAATGCAGCTACTGCTGGACAGTGAAACGAGACGTTTTTGATATCCCCATGCTGATTGTGATGAATGTGAGTCTTTCCCCTTTTTTTTTTGACTGTGGCCTTGTCCTTTTTTTTTATTTGCCTCTTCGAGCTGAACGCTGACCATCGCCATTCCCACAGTTCTTGCCTTGTATTTGAGCAGTCTATCCCCCGGTGATCTTTTCGCGTCGGGGCATTGTCCATAAGATTCCCTTACTTACTTCGTCTGTATTTTCTTTTCTTTTGACACTCTTGTAGCGTAGCTCGATGGATCTTCACCGCCATGTGCTCTGAAAAGCATGATACTGCAGCAAGCGTATGGATGGCAGAAACTGAAGTGCATGATCACTGGTGCCTGGAAAGAATTAAAAATAAAAGAGGATAGGGATCAAAATGGGTATGTGTGAGAAAAATAAGGACTTTTCTTTGTTTATCACTACGATTTTTTTTGTACGCTTTGTGTTCTGTCTGATCTGGATGCTTCTCAGTTTAGAGGCAGAGTTGCTCTGTATGGGAAAGTGACCATTCCTTGGTTAGCTTGGAGTGAGTCTGTCTAACCATACTCTTTTATTTACCTAGTACCTACCTCCCCACTACACTACCTTATGACTTCTCTATATCAGGAGTGTGTGCAAATTACCTGTATGTGGTACGATTTTCTGCTCATCCCATTTCAATTGAGCATCGAGGTCGCCGAATGGAGATCCACTTACTGGAAGTACGGAGTACTGTGCCATCTGGAGTTGGTTGACTGACTTCCCCGCCCCCACATCGCCGATACCTCAGAAGCCCGAATCACCGGTCAGCATCGGCGTCGATAAGAACCCCGCCATTGCGCGGAAATCAAAAGGGGAGAGACCAGCACTCTTGCGAAGAAGGCCATGGAGTGAACAGCATCATTGCTCTCCCCGTTCTGGCCCAATTCTACTCGTTATTCGCTTTCTTATTTTGATTTGTTTCTTCTCTACTATTTTTGTGGAGGACTGCAGCGAACGCTCAGACGCGCATCCCACAAGAGGCAGATTCCAACCCGCAGAGGAAGATATCCGCTAGATAGTTGCTCCCCTTGTTCAGACAAGATGTGTATGCAAGCAACGTGTGAAGTCTGCGGTACGTAGCACTGGTGCCTTGATCATCCGTCCATCTCATTTGATGTACCGTTCAAAATCTTCCTCCCTACACTACTCCATATTTTCTGGACATTGTTGTTTTCACTGACCGATGCACATGCATGACACAGAAAAGAAGACTTGGCGTGGCTGCGGCCAGCATGTTGCCAGCGTCATGGACGTGATCCCCGTCGATCAGTGGTGTACATGCGGCCCCAAAACGAAGATCGGCAATACCGAGTACCCGCCACAGAAAGGACAGGCACAGAACCACCAGACGGCATAGGATGGCGACGTCGTGGGCGGTTGGGAGGCGGATGTGGACCTTTTTGAACATCCTTTCAGGACGTTTTGTGACAAATGTTAGCCTGCAGAGCCAGTCCTTCTCACAATGGTGGCACGTAGAATGAAGTGGGGGTGGGGGGATCAGAGTCTTTTTTTTGAAACTTGTCATGTGAAGCTAGCAGTGTTGATGGCTGCAATACCCTTCCTTCCTCGTCCTCGTCTTTTTGATGTTTTGCATTGGCCGTGTGGAGGCGAAGCGGATGGGATCTGAAGAGCCGCAGAGGCATGTTGGAGTCGTTGCAAGAACAGAGAGCCAAAAACAGTTCTCCCAGAAGCTCGGCCAATTGTTCATCCACGCTCGGTAGTGAGCCTGTGTGACTTTTTGAGTTTTACTCGGCGTCGACTGGCCGACAGGCACAAGCTAGAGCAGCGCCATTGAAGCCACTCCATCTTGGACGATTGAGGCAGTCAAGGGACCTTGTGGGATGGACGTACTATCTTACACTAGATTCTCGTAATAGTAACTAACTAGTTAGTCGAGGGAACTTACAGTAAACAAGAGGGTAAAGAGGTGATACGGATGATGTGATTTTCCGAGGCCTGAAGACGTTCCCCGCCAAGTAACGAACCAACGGCGGTTGTACTTCATTCGCAGTCGTGCATTTACTGAAACGATGGAATTTTGGGACATGTTCATCATAGAAATGACCTTTTTGCCTGAAACAGCTTCCATTCTACTCGATAGCTGCCCTCGTATCATACCCATTTGCACCTTTGTGGGATATTGATTCTCTCAACTACTACTAGTTGTCGATTCCCTACAACAGCCCTCCTTCCTCCTTTCGTTCATCTCCCCCAGAATACAAGATTCTACATCGTGATACTTCTCCTCCTGAAATCTTCTAGTAGTGCTCGTGTTCTTCAGACAGAAAGCAACGGCTGCAGCATGAGACCCGATGGTCCTCGGGACCCCATCGCGGGACCTGACTCGGGCCCAGAGCCACCTTTTCCAATCAGACTGTCGGGCCCCGTGATTAAAGGTTTTGGGAGAGGAAGCAAAGAGGTACATGAAACATATATACATATTTATCTATTATTTTTTTTTGTGTGTGGTTGCAATGTGTCTTGTCAAGATATCTTCCGCTTGACAGAGTTGTGCATCTGGAAGCAATCTGCATTCTCTTCTGTTCAATCTTGCACCAGGACATTTTTGAACGCGTACATCGCTTCTTTTGATGGCTGTCTTGAACATATATGTGATACCCTTTTCCTCCTTTTTCTCGGATTGAGCCTGTGCACTTTCTACTACTTCTCATGCACGATATTTCTAACGCATTTTTTCTCTCTCTCTTCCTTTCCCTAGTTGGGTATCCCCACTGCCAACATCCCCGCAGACGGCCTGTCCGCGTACCCAGATCTCCAGTCGGGCGTCTACTATGGGGTGGCAGCCCTGGATCCGGCACGGTTCAACCACGGCCCAGACGGGGCTCCGCGGACCAAGACTCCAGCTAGAGCCACGATCTTCCCCTGCGTGCTGAGCATTGGATATAACCCATTCTACAAAAACACAGTTCGCTCTGTTGTACGTCCCCTTTCCCTTCTCCGCCATATCGCCCAGCTCTCTCTGCTCCTTCTTGCTCGGTGACTTGGCGAGACCCTCCACAAGAAAAAAAAAAATGACTGGGAAACAGACCCGAACAGGCTTTGCTTCGATGTACTGATGATGGTCGTGTAGGAAATCCATATTCTCCCACATCTCTCTCCGACTTCTCCCCCTTCCACAAGCGATGGTCGGCCCAAGTTCCACCACTTCCCAGACTTCTACGGCACCCCACTTAACCTGTTGATCCTGGGCCATATCCGGCCAGAGTACGACTATGTCAGCCTCGAGGCACTGGTAGAGGACATCCGCATCGACTGCGAGGTGGCGAAAGCGAGCCTCGCACGAGAGGCATATGCCGTGTACATGGACAATGGCGATACCGAAACCGAGGCTAGCAAGGCCGTAGAAAGCGACAGGCAGTGGCTGAGGACTTTCTAGCGCAGATCGGTCCTTTCCTCGCAATCATTCCATTTCCGGTTTTTTTATTTTTTTTTTTTTCTTTTTCTCTGCAGTGTATTTTCTTCGCGTTTGTCTAGCAACATTTGGTATAGACGAGCACTGCCGCATGATCATGTGTGCATGAATAGACATGCCGTACATACGGCCCTTTTGCTTAAACTTGTATATTTGAATGAGAGCAAGGCAAGGGAACAACATCCTGTTACATCATATTAACTTACGATAAAGTATTAATTACAAACCAATGCTTGAATATTTGTCATTGCGCTCTGGGCTCATGACAGAGCATCAACACTATAATCATAATGCCTTATGTACTCTATAGTAGACTAGTAGACGGTCATAAGAGTTTCCACCCACTTGCTTTCACTACCCAGGTTCCCACGACACGACGCGAGAGCATCTGAAGCGACGTCACCGTGGGACACGAGTTCTCGCACGTCTAGTTTTGCACAAGTAGAGTTAGCCATGTATTTACAGGTGACAAAGGGCCGGGCGTATCAGTCCATGCAGCATGGCTGCATGGCGTTCAATGGACAAGAAAAAGGTCGAATATGAAGACAAAGTGAAAGAAAAAGAATATGTGCATTGCGAATGGATGATAAGACCCAAGAATTGGTTGCAGACACTGTTCGCAGGAACTGAATCTCTGCGCGGGTTAGAGCTGAATGAGGTCCACCTCCGAGAAATCCGGTGGGCTACGACTGAAGATAGCTCGACATTTTCCATCCAAGGCTTGATACTCGTTACTGATCCAGATGTGCTTGCTGAAGCGCTGCGTGCGAAATATCTCATCGTCACTCACACCCAAATCATCCCGAGGTATCCATATAACTGGTCTCCTGGCCCTGAGCGCCTCATGCTGAAACGCTCGTTGGACCAGCCGATCTCGCTCATCGGGAGTGAGGTCTTCAAGCTCGTCATTGATTCCAGAAAACAGAGCGTGACCAAGGGCTCTGGTGTTGGTGCCCTGAGACTCCGCATCCTCCGCTAATTTTTGCTGTAATTTTTGGATCGCGGGAAAGGAGTTGTCGGGTTTCCCGTTGAAATAGGCCGATCGGCGGTTCATAGATCGATCCGCCCAAGAGGTATGTTTTGAGCCATTTTGACCTGGCACTCTGAGGCCCGTGGGCTCCTGTCGGGACGCGCTGCTCTTCCTTTTGTCGTCTAGCTCGCTCAACTCAATCTCGTCTTTAATGAACTTGGCGCCATGTTCTCGCCCGTCTGTCTGCTCCTTGTCGTCGTCGTCTTCATCTTCAAGTCCGAGCCTGCGCCGCTGAGCGCGCGCAAACTCTTCGTCGCGTCGGGAAGCCTCATCTTCTAGGGTTATTGGCAAATAACGAAAGAGCGGGTTGAAGGCCTCGTTTAACAGATATTGGAACAAAATCGTAAGGATAAACACGATGATCATGCATACAGCCTGACCTTCGCACGCGACGGCCCCTTTCTCGTCTCTGACTAAAAAGAACATACCGATAAGGCAGACTTCCATGACGTAAATCCCTGTGAAGAGCTGGTTGATAGCTCGAGGGAAAAGGAGACCCCCGGTATCGAACTGGAATTTTGTCACGTACAGGGTGTTGTATCTGTACACAAACCAGAAGAGACTGAAGGTGAGAACGTTGAATATCATAATGAGTGGCGCTATCACACAGTAGATCAAGCCTGTATGATCAGTCAACGATGATTAGCCCGATGAAGAATGAATAGCTAAAGAGAAAAAAACCGCCCTAGAAAACATACCGATTGACCCAAGTGCCGTGTATACAGGGAAAAATGTTCCCCACTGCATCTGGTTCAGATTCGTGGTTCGGGCCCATTTCATTCTGGCGGTATTGTCAAAAATGGGCGCCAGTATGAACCAGCTTATCAGACCGAAAATCTGTACCAGAGCACCAGCACTGACGGACATGGCCTGAAGGATCATGTATGAAAAGAAGTAGTTGCTAGCCTTTGGGATATTCTGGGCTAGAAGTGAAGGGACGCTCGTGACGTCCTTGATCGAGCTAAAAATGGTTGAAAAGCTTGAGGAGATGGAGACAACGAGGAAAATCTGCACGAACAGAAATGCAAAATAATAGTTTTGCACCGTAAGCTCAATGGCCATGCCGGTATGCACGCCCTGATTCTTCGTGAGAAAGCGAAGCATGAGGGGTAGGAGTGCCATGAGAACGGCCAGAAACAGGGGAGGTAAGATTCCCTGCACAGCCGAAAGCAGCCATTCCGGGAGCTTGGAAAGCCATCTAAGCCATGAAAAATTGCCTTCAAGGTACGACAGCTGAGAGAGTAAGCCGGTGAAGGCAACCGGGAAAGCCCAGCCGATTACCATGGCAGAAACAATGACGATGACCCCAAAAGTCCGAAGGTATCTCTCCCACCAGCGGATAGACATGTTATCCCAGATAACATCGTTAGGAGAAATCTCCACCATTCGCGGTGCCATTTGCTTCGGAAGATGATGACTGACGCACTGACAGGCCATGTGGGCTGCCACCTGATGATTAAATTGCACGAATGCAGAGTTCATCAAGGGGAACCTTTCTGGGTGCTGTTGGTCAATTTCAATTTCCAAATTTAACCGAGCTAGCTCTCTCCGACAATAATCAATGGTGTCGACCTTTTTGCCCAGCAGAGGCAGCGACGGCATCCAGCTCCAACCAAAGATGGGCAAACGCATGGTTTCACGATCCTTTGGTTTGATGTATTTCTTCCACATTGGTTCTCCGTAATCATCGTCATTGTAGTTTTCATTGAAGGCAGCGGGATACTGCTCGAACGCCGGTTCATCCCTAAGCAGACGTTTGAACCACGCCCCCCAAGACTCGTCTCTTACACCCTTGGAGTTTTCGTTTGGCTTCTCGTTTGATTCGGTAAAGTCCGTAGTAACCGGGCTCTCAGTCGTCAGTGGATGTTCGTCCCCATGTCGGTCAAAGTTGGTTGCCATGCAAGATTGTCCCTTTTTCCGTAGGCCGGTCGGCCCACGACTCGACGATCGACCAACCGCTACGTCCGGCGACAAAGACGCCGCGTTTCCTTCCTCGTGGGCGGAAGACTCCCGTGTATCTTCTTCCGACAGATGTTCGCCAATCTCTTGTGGGAGGTTGCCACGATGGACTTGTTCCGAGATACTTGGAGATGACGCAGACTGGCAATCTGCTCGATTGTCAGGATCATTGCTTTGTTTTGATCCGGGATTCTCCGCTGGCATTTGCTGCTCTTTTCCACCTCCACCAATTTTCGTGGCTTCCCCATGAACAGTGGCATTGACTTCTGTCACATCGGAACCGACTGAGTTTCTGGTTTTACCAACCGATGGCACACGCAGATGCCCTTGACGGTCTGTTGTCTGAAGCCCGGGATCTACGTCATGTTTTACATGCAAGATGTCCTGCACGCTATGTGGCGTCTCTTGGGGATTCCCCGCGCTCACGCCCGCACTTCCGACCAGCTGTGAAGCTCTCTGATCAGCAGCTTCTTTTTCCTTTTGAATGTCCGCTTTTGTATACCGTCCAGCTTTTTTCGCTTCCTTTTTTGCCTGCTTGAGTTGAGCCTTCTTACATTTTTTGATTAGTTCGGTCTCAGCCGACTCAAGCATCAAGGCCAGCTTGTTGCGTAATTTGATTTTCTCACTCAGTTGGTCGAGGTTCCTGTTGAGCCAGATGTTCCGGACACCTCCAGGAAACACGTCAAACAAGCCATCCAAGGCCTCGACCGACAGCCACTTTTCTGGAATTGACGTGACCAAAACAGTCGTAGCCGATGCCCGCAGGCGGTGTTGGGGCGAGGTCAAATAAGCCTGCCTAAGACGAACATAGCCTCGGAGTTCATCAAAGAACACAGCACATACGTAGACCACGACGATGACGGCGAGGATCAAATGTCCCCAGTAGCGATCGGCGTTCTCAGGCCTTACATTACCCCACGCGAGTTCATCTAGGCCAGTTACGTTGAAGCGAGTTCCGTTGTGGGATCCCATGGGAGATGTGCCTTTACCGCCAACTTTGTTGAGAGGGATCAAAACCGGCAAGATCAACAAAGACAGAGGGATGAAGATTTTGAGAAGCATGCGAAGGTACCGGAGGAAGAAGTAGGCATCCAGGCCACACTTCTGGATAAACTCAGAGTTGGATGTTTTGAACACAGGGATGATCCATCGAAATAGGCCCGGCGGAGACGGTTCAGTACGTTCTCTCTCCGGGACGAGGTACGTACGTGGTTGGCTAAGGAGATATTTGGCTCGTGGTTAGCTGTGGAACACATGTGAATGGCAATGACAGGCACCAGGGGGTTATCAAAACGTACTAGATACGAGTGAGTTTTCCTTTCAGCACGAGGAACAGAAGGAACTCGACAACGAAGATTATGATTGCTGTTGCCAGCGAAGCCATGAATGTCGATATCGACATGCCGACAGATCTTTGGCCCGTGCCGCTCTGCGCATCGAGAGCGGCACCCACGCCCGAAGGCAAGCCCGATGAGGCAGCCATCTCGACACCTGCTCACTGGGAGCAATGAAGCCAGTTTGACAAGATATTATTAGGGACGAACCAGGGATTCGAGCAGTCGTCGATTGAAGGCGCCCCACCACAATACCCGTTCCAGAATGCCCGCAATCTCAAGGAACGAGCGAGACTCGGACGCGAAAGGAGCCCACGGCTGCGCAGATGGGGAAGTCAATTTATATGAGTGAGCAGTGCGTAGGTGGTCCTGGATGGGAGAGAATAATAAACGACCGTTACTCACAAGTCAACATTGTATGCTGAACGAGATCATCCCATAAAACATCATGAACAGCTAGGAGTAGAGAAAGACGAAAAGAAAGGAGAGATGGGAGTGCCCCTGTTCCCGAACGATGAGGTCGCAGCCAGTGGTCCTGAAAGAGGCATGGGAAAGATCAGGGCAGAATGATCGATTGACACTGTGGGAGGAGGACGAAGAAGAGAAGACGGAGAATGAGAAGGAGAAGTGGGTAATTGGAGAGGCCAACCCAACCACCATGCACCTGGATTGGGCAAGCGGCCAAGGTTGGTGATGAAAGAGGCTTAATTCCCCCACAATTACTTTGGCACTACAACTAGCTTTTATTACTCGTTTCTTAGCGCTTCCAACACCAATCCACAGCCCCAAGAGCTGCTTCACATTGGGTGACAGAAACTACCGCTGTCTCGAGGTCGTGCCACTCCCATATTTAACAGTGGTTGATCGGCAGAGCACCAGGCGCTTGCCGAAACATGGCAGCGCTGCTGGACAGTTGCAGGATGAAGTCATCGGGTGCAATGGTGCATGGGTGAAGTGTCAGGGCCAGCTGTGTGCCAAGAATGCCAAGAATGCCAAGAGCGGCTGCCCCTGATCCCGGAACTTTGGATTTCCCGGACCCCTTGCCGTCGTCCCGTTTAGGTTATATTGAACCCAAACGCGAGTCGCGTCCCGTTCGCGTCTTCGAGCCACGGGGATTTTTCTGCCCTGCTTGACCGGATTCTTCGTCTCAGCACACCCCAGGGTGAACGTTCTCATTCTCCCATTGATGGGAAAATACTACGAGCATAACGCGTAATGCCCCGTTGCAGTTAAAAAAAGTATTTTCTCTCTTTTTACAATGTCATCGTCCCCCGCTTCTTCTCGTCGCCGTGGGCGGGCTGATCACAGCAATTCTGCAACTGCAACTCCCTCCGCCTCTGCTGCCGCCCAAGGTCCACAGAGCAGTCCTGCCAGGTCGACACGGAGCGGTGCAAGTCACCGAACCCAGAATGCTGCGCAAGCCACTCCTCGTGCTCCAGGGCGGCAGGTGGACTCTGCTGCTATCCCGTCGTCCTCTCCGCTGTTTTTCCAATCGTCGCCCGTGAATAATGGGGTCTTGCAGAACCGTGACCCCATGACCGACCGCAGCTCGCCCAACCACGATGCCTCGGAAGCCGATGACGATGGAGCCACACCGCGCGCGAGCAGACAGCCAGTGGCAGGTATGGAGAGATGGAATGCGTCGTCGCTCAGTTGGATGACACTCGCTGACATTGTGCCGTTGTAGAGTCCTCACCCATCCGTTACATGTCAAGCTCCAGCCCTACGCGAGGCAGCAATCGCCAGGCTCGCCGGTCGAACATTCCTAGTAGCAGCAGCGGCGGACTTTTCGTTCGCTCGTCCCAATCAAATGCCTTCTCCGATATTCCCAATATGGCTACCCGACGGGGTGACATCCATTCAGACACATTCGCCCCATCCGCTGCCCATCGCAGGCGTCTGTTTGTCGATGAGAACGGCATGCCTGCTCGAGACGGCGATCCGGTGTCTGACGCCACTTTTTCGAACATGAATCCCGACACGTCTGAAGCCGAAGCCCTGGGTGGCAGCTCCTCGCGTATCATCTGGGGCACCAACATTTCCATCCAGGATGCCATGTCGTCATTCAAGAACTTTCTCTACAACTACGCACGGAAGTATCGCCTGTGGGCTGATGGTGCCACTGAGGAGGAGACTCGTGCCATGGGCGCGTACGCGGACGAGAAGGAATACATCGCCATGCTGAACGACATGAGACAACTGGGAGTGACAGGCTTGAATCTCGATATACGCAATCTGAAGGCGTATCCGGCAACATTGAAATTATGGCATCAGGTTCAAGCATACCCTCAAGAGATTATCCCGATTATGGACCAATGCGTGAAAGATGTCATGATTGAGCTGGCTGTGAGGGAAATGGAAAGCCTTCGCGCACAGCGAGCCAACCAGTGGCGGGCCCCAAGAGGGAGGGATGGCAGTTCTGTGCCGCCGCCTCCGAGTTCTGACGTTGGGCCGGGCGCTGAACGGGTCTCGCAGGCAGACGTTCCCAACCTGGTCGCCGAAGTGGAGGCCAGGACATTTAAGGTGTTGCCGTTCGGCATGGACAAGTCCATAAACATGAGAGATCTTGACCCAAAGGGTGAGAAAAAAACGTTCCCTAATGCTCTCTCTGTATTCGAACGCAGCTGACAAGTGGTACAGATATGGACAAGCTAATTAGCGTCAAGGGCCTTGTTATTCGAACCACCCCCGTGATTCCAGATATGAAAGAAGGTATGCTCTGGACACTCGCTTCCAAGGCAGACTCTTGACAGACTGACAATGGACCAACCCTGGCAGCCTTTTTCCGATGTGATGTTTGCCTGTATAGCGTCAAAGTCGACATTGATCGAGGCAAGATTGCTGAACCGACAAAGTGTCCCAGACCGCTGTGCAAGGCGCCGAACTCGATGCAGTTGATCCATAACCGTTGCGTTTTTGCCGACAAACAGGTGATCAAGCTTCAAGAGACACCAGATTTGGTGCCTGACGGCCAAACTCCTCATTCAGTGTCACTCTGTGCGTATGACGAACTCGTCGACGTCTGCAGAGCTGGTGATCGGGTTGAAGTGACGGGCATCTTCCGCTGCAACCCGGTCAGAGTCAATCCGCGTCAACGGACGACAAAAGCGCTTTTCAAGACATATGTCGACGTCCTCCACATCCAGAAGGTGGACAAGAAGAAGCTCGGCATTGACGCTTCGACCGTTGAACAGGAGCTCTCGGAGCAGATCGCCAGGGAAGTCGACCAGGTTCGAAAGATCACTGCAGAGGAAGAAGGAAAGATCAAAGCTACTGCCGCCCGGCCAGACGTTTATGAACTGTTGGCACGATCTCTTGCGCCCAGTATCTACGAACTAGATGATGTGAAGAAGGGCATTCTGCTTCAGCTTTTTGGCGGCACAAACAAGACGTTTGAAAAAGGAGGTAGCCCCCGGTACCGTGGTGATATCAATATCCTTCTCTGTGGTGATCCGTCTACGTCCAAGTCTCAGCTGCTACAATACGTCCACAAGATCGCACCTCGAGGTGTCTACACGAGCGGCAAAGGTTCCTCTGCAGTTGGTCTCACGGCCTATGTGACCCGCGACCCCGAGTCCAAGCAGCTGGTCCTGGAGTCTGGAGCGCTCGTCCTGTCGGACGGCGGCATCTGCTGCATCGACGAGTTCGACAAGATGAACGAGGCGACACGGTCAGTTTTGCATGAGGTCATGGAGCAACAGACCGTGTCAATCGCCAAAGCAGGAATCATCACAACTCTGAATGCCAGAACCAGCCTCCTGGCGTCGGCCAATCCCATCGGCAGCAAATACAACCCAAATCTTCCTGTGCCACAGAATATCGACCTACCGCCAACCTTACTTTCCCGCTTCGATCTCGTCTATCTCGTTCTTGACCGGGTGGATGAACAAAACGATCGTCGTCTGGCCAAGCATCTGGTCAATCTGTATCTCGAGGACAGCCCGGAAACGGGAAGCAGCCAAGAGATCCTGGTAAGAAGCAGAAGCCACGGTTCCTTGCTCCAGCTACCCTCTCTCAGTAGGATTTCTGAGCTAACGGGAAAATTCTCATTCTCAATCTGCCTCTCTTGCAGCCAATTGAGTTCCTCACCAGCTACATCACGTATGCCAAGACTAACATCCACCCCAAACTCACGCCGGCTGCGGGCAAGGCCCTCACCGACGCATACGTTGCCATGCGCCGGCTTGGCGACGACATCCGCTCTGCAGAGCGGCGTATCACGGCCACGACGCGGCAGTTGGAGTCGATGATCCGCCTCTCCGAAGCGCATGCCCGGATGCGTCTGTCACAGGAAGTCACGCCAGACGACGTCGAGGAGGCCGTTCGGCTGATCCGCTCGGCCATCAAGCAGGCGGCCACCGATGCACGGACAGGCCTCATTGACATGAGCCTCCTCACCGAGGGAACGACGGCCGTGGACCGAAGGCTGAAGGAGGACCTCAAGAAAGCCATTCTGGCCACGGTCGAACAGTACCACGGTGGCAACGGCGGCAGATGGTCCGACATCCTACGAGAACTCAGTGCAAACAGCAGTATGCCTATCGACAGTAAAGAGTTTGCTGAGCTTGTTCGGGCGCTGGAGCTGGAGAACTTGGTCACCGTCACCGGCGAGGGTGCTCGAAGGACCATCCGTCGGAATGTCGGTGTTGTGGCATGAATTTTTTTTTTTTTTTGTTGAAAATCCTCGTTGCTCTCTTTGTATTGCGGCTCACGCACCACAGTGTGATACTGATTGGGGCTATGATGACCTCGTTGTGTTCTTTTCTTCTGTTTGCAGCTTGAGGCGCATGGGTTGAACTGCTTTGAGTTGGGCCGGTTCATCGATGATCACAAGGGATTCGACGATGGAATGAGAAGCTTACTGAATGGACCGTCACTGTTATTTCACACCAGTAATCCAGAATTACACTTTAAATCTTCCCTCCCTCACTTCCTGTCCGCAGGTACGGGTTACATCCTGAGGCGAGTTGAAAACTACAATGGAAGTAAACTATGCTGTCCATCAGCTCGACTGTACTGATGCACAGCGTAAACAGTAAATAATAATTCAATACCGGGTTGCTCTTGTCATGGGTCTGTTCTCGGGATGCAGGTCCTTCGGTGTGATGAGGGTGCAGTTGGTTATGGTTGACCTAGCCTACTACAGCCGAGTACACAGTATATACACGTATTGTGTCGCAGGACATCGGGGGTAGGCAGTGGCCCTAACACTCCCTCTCAACTGCCGCACCCACGAATGCAAGCAGGCCCAAATCCTCCAAATCTGCAATAAAATACAAGATCAGACTAGAGTTTCCTAATTAGGAGTAAGCTGAAAACCAGTCTGAAAGCAGAAATAAATATTAAGATTGTAATAAAACTGTAATTAGATGGAATAATCTAGACCACTCGGATCTGATATAAATTCCTCAAAGAGATTTCTGACCAAAGACTTTGTCAAACTGTTGGCCAGGTTGACCTTTGATGTGATGTGCTGTAAGCTGGTTTTGCCTTTTTGAACAAGGTCATGAGCAAATGAAATTGAATTTCTATATGATGAGAGTGGTAAGTAAGTATTCTAAAGTCATCAAATCAATTGCACTCTTGTTATCAATGTTCAAATCTATTGTGTCTGGAGCTCTCAATATATCAGTAACGTAATTCACCACCTAGTCGGACACTTTTCACCACCTCGTCTCATTTACAACTTAATTTCACCACAACCACCTAGAGAAATCATCAAATTACATTAAGAATTATTCCCTGTACGCTGGGGGCATGTACGGGCAGTATGTTCAAGAGCACCACATATACTGCACTGGCGTGCCACTCGTTTTTGTGGTCGTTCCTCCCCTTGCTCAACCACCCCTCTTTCACCTTCAGTGAGCCTTTGTACGCGACTCATCCCTTCTTCAACAGTCAAAGCATCTTCCTGACCTATAAATGCATGCCGCGTCTCCTGCTTTCTCTTTTGTTTCTCATTTGCAGCCAGTAGTTCGCTGTTTTGTGCTGCCATAAGGGACGTCGAATGGCCATGCACAGTGCTGCTATTCTGGCAGCAGAAAATAAGGCAATAAGAGCTGCAAATGCCAAACAAAGGAGAAACAAGGAGAGACATCATATGTCCATAAGTCAGGGAGAGGGATTGACTGTCCAAGAAGGGAGAGATCGTGTATGAATGCTCAATGAAGAGCAAGGAGGGGTGGTCGAGCAGCCTGAGTCACAGCCACAAAAGCACGCGCCACCACCGTGTAGTTTGTGTAATATAGTGGGACACACTGCTCGTACATAGTACATGCCCTCAACATACAGGAAATAATCTATAATATAATATGATGATGTTTCTATATACATTGTGATAATATTGGCCTGAAGATGTATGAAGAACTTGAGAGGTGGCTCGCTCAGTGGTGAAATACGTTAACGTAACATAACGATTGTAAGTGATTGATGACAAAACAAGTGCTTGCAAGTTCCCAGTCATAGCTGAAGGGGGGAGAAGAAGAAGCTGGAGCACAGCAGCTCAGAGGAGAGTGGCAAGACGGGCCAAGAGAGCAGGGAGGAGCAACGACTAAAAAACAAAAAACAAATAAAGTCCTCGTGTGCGACAATAAGGCCAGAATCTGACACCACTACTGTATAGCTGGTTACTCCCGCTGGCAGTGTCACCCGTAGCTCTCATATCCGTTGTTGTTGACCAAGAGAAGCGTTCACTCATCCCAGATCTCAGTTTTCCGTCGTGGCGGAGTGCAGTGTCATCAAGTATATAGTACGATCCATACCAGTACGTGAGAGTCAGGCCTGGTGAAGACTAGGTACTCCTTCACCACGGCGCCGCCACATGCTCCCTTGAGCTGCGATTGTGGCCGTGAACCAACAAGATTACCCCGACGTTACTATCTTCTTGTCTGGAGTCGACTCGCCGGGCAGGAAGCCCGATTCCAGTCACGATGAGGTATGCTGCACACTTGAGTGACAACCTCTCTTCTCCCGAGCCCCGATTGGACAAGGAGGAAACGAACAAATGGTGGTCTGACGCTTCCTTAGGTTTGGCCAACAGCTTCGCTCCTCCATGATCAAGGAGTTTTACTGGCACTACATCGCCTACGACGACCTCAAGAAAGCGCTCAAGACCCCCTTTGAGACCGAACCGACCCCACAGAACCCGAACCCCAAGCGGCGACCATGGACGGAGGAAGACGAAAAACACTTTGTTGCTGTGCTCGAAGGCGAGTTGGACAAGGTGTTCACGTTCCAGAAGCTCAAGAGCGACGAAATCGTGAGACGGATCGTTGCGAGCGAGCAGGAGGTCAACGAGGTCGTCTCTCGGCTAAACCAGGCGAGGGAGCGGGAACAGCAGCACCAGGGCAAGCCCGTGAATGCGCCGACGGACGAAGACTTCTTGCTCCTGGAGGAAGACCTGAGCGACATCATCGCCGATGTCCATGATCTGGCCAAATTCACCCAGTTGAACTACACGGGGTTCCAAAAGATCATCAAGAAACACGATGTACATCTCCACATCTTCTTCTTCCCTGATTGCGGATTTCTTTGCTGACCCTGTTCGCCTGTGCTTTGGCCCGTCTGTAGAAACAAACGAAATGGCATCTCAAACCGGTGTTTGCGACGCGGTTAAAAGCCAAGCCGTTCTTCAAGGATAATTACGACGCCTTCATCGTGAAATTGTCGAAACTGTACGATCTGGTCCGGAACAAGGGGAATCCAATCGAGGGCGACAGTACGGCCGGTGGCTCTCAGCAGAACTTTGTGCGCGAAACCACCAAATACTGGGTGCATCCGGACAACATCACGGAATTGAAACTCATTATCTTGAAAGTTGGTTTTTTTTTCCGTTTTGGCTACTACATAACCAGAGTTGATTCGGCCTTACTGACAATGATTTTTCTTCTTTCTAGCATCTACCTGTGCTTGTGTTCAACCCAACAAAGGAGTTTGACGAACGCGATACGGCCATCTCGTCGATATATTACGATAACCCGGAAACATGGGAACTCTACACTGGAAGACTGAAAAAGACAGAAGGCGCAGAAGCCATCCGGCTACGATGGTACGGTGGTATGGAAAATGATCAAATCTTTATCGAGAGGAAGACGCACCGCGAGGATTGGACTGGGGAAAAGTCCGTCAAAGCACGATTCCCAATCAAAGAAAAGTATGTGAATGCTTTCATGCAGGGCCGCATGACTGTTGAGTCGCTTTTCGAAAAGGTCAGGAAGGATGGTAAGAAGAGCGAAAAACAAATCGCCGATTGGGAGCAGCTGGCCCGTGAGATTCAATACAGGGTGGTCAGCAGACGACTCGTCCCCGTCACTCGAACATTCTACCACCGAACCGCATTCCAGCTCCCCGGTGACGCACGAGTACGGATATCTCTGGACACAGAATTGACCATGATACGGGAGGATAACCTTGATGGCCGTACCAGAGCCGGTAACAATTGGCGCCGTATGGACATTGGAATCGACTATCCGTTCCGGCAGCTGCCACCAGAAGACGTCGTCAGATTTCCGTACGCGATATTGGAGGTCAAATTGCAGACGCAAGCTGGACAGGAGCCCCCCCAGTGGATCCAAGAGCTTACGTCAAGTCATCTCGTTGAGGCCGTGCCCAAGTTTAGCAAATTTATACATGGGACTGTTAATCTGTTTCCGGATCGGATAAATCTCTTGCCCTACTGGATGCCTCAGATGGACGTGGATATCCGGAAACCAGTCACTCGAGGATTTGGTATTGAGAGGCCCACGCAGGCGAGCCCATCGACAAGTGAGGTTGCTGATGAGGACTCCGATGACGAAGACGGGCCACACTCTGTGCGAGAAGGAGGGTCTGTGCCTGGTGGGGAACGAAGCATGGAACGGACGACGCGGGAATATCGGGATGCCGATGATGCCACGACTCCGTACGGAATGCAGCAAGACTCCAATACTCCCGAGGCTACTGGAAACGCCCTTGATATCGAAGAGCGCATTGCGGCCCAAGGTCTCATAGGTGGTGATGACTACCCCTTGTATGATTCAGAAGACGAATCGAACGACCAAGATGAACTTGAAGCAGCAAAGAGAGTCGGCGGCTTTCATTACAAGAAGACTCTCGCGAAGCAGTATCTAAGGGCGGCTGGTCGGAATCTCTTGTATACCCTGAGAACACTGAGACCTTTCCCAAGAGCAACAGAGATGCCGGCTGGGAGCGGTGGCCGCATTCGTAACCTTCTGGGACGTGGCCCCGTTGAGATCCGGCGATTTAAAGCCCCCAAAGGGAAACGTAGGTTCTTCTTTTTTTTTTTTTTTCCCTTTTTTTGTCCCACTAAATACTTGTAAAAGTTGCTGACCAGCCCTAGGAATTCATGTTCCCATGCGCGTTGAGCCAAAAGTCTACTTTGCCGCGGAGCGCACGTTCCTCTCCTGGCTCGAATTCTCCATCTTCATCAGCACCATTGCCGCAGCGCTTCTAAACTTTGGCACCGACGGAGTCACGGTCGTTTCTGCACTTTCGTTCACGGTTCTCGCCGTTGCGGCGTTGCTTTATAGCTTTGTTCTGTACACATGGCGCGTCGACAAAATTCGGAAACACAGAGATGTGAAGCATGTGTATTATGAAAAGTGGGGGCCTACGATACTCTGCGTTGGCTTGCTTGTTTCTGTAATTCTGAACTTCGCGCTTAAAGCGAAGTCGACGAGTTGAGCTGGTCAATTTTGTTTTCCCTTCTCTTCTACGGCATGGAGTTGGTTTTGTGTGATGATAATGCTCTCCTCCAGGTGCTGTTGCTCACGTGCAATGCCAAATGCAAATGACCACTTCTGACATTTATGAAGAGCCCCTTGTTTGATTCCCTTCTGAATCTCCATTGTGTCAATAGGTTGTACTGCAATTATTGTCAATGAGAGCGGGGGACGACGGAGTGACCTACACCGACATTGCTTTGAGTCTTGTTTCCCGGATGCATGCCACTGGACCAACGAAAGCCAGATGGTTTCTTACTTCTATCTCGTCAATAGGTAATCCCCCAGTAAATCCCTTGAATCCCCTCACTACACATGAACCGCCGTATATGTAGGGATATGTGGTAGGGACTCTGGTTATCCAAAAAGATTCATCGATCAAGGGGGTGAGGGGCCTAACGAAGGAGATAGCAATTCAAAAAGATTTCGCGATGAGAAATGCATTGAACTGTCTATTCGCCCATGTTGTTGCCAGCTGAGGCTCACTAACCCATCTCACCGGGTCTACTGGGTTGTGACAATAAAGTTGGTGGGCTTAAACTGCACTACAAGTAACTGTTGCAGAGTGACCACCGTGCCACTACTGTTGTTCAAAGATGCAGTGCCGCCTATTTGGCCTTCAAGGGGGAGGATTTGTTCATCATCTAAACTTGCTTTGGTATAAATGATTTACAACAGAAAATAAATGGCGTCAAGTGAGTAATTCCTCGACGAAAAACGAACCAATAGTCTAGGACAACAAGACTGCAAAAGTCACCAACCCCTGAACAACTTGATGACACATTTGAAGAACCTCCGTGAATTCGCATCGGCGTCCAGA
>FQSS02000722.1:13115-24604 GCA_900128795.2 Malbranchea cinnamomea | reverse complement strand
AGTTGTAAGAAAAAAAAAAAAAACGAGATACCAGGGAAATTGAACCGCTCTATCGTCTTTTTATGCTGATGTCTATATTTCCGATAATCCACGCTGCCACGAAGACACTTAGCATCCCGGTGAAAATGGTCAGCGGTTTCCGAAGCATCGCCGTGTATGGATAGTCGTATGTGACCTGAGGACGTCAGTAACTGCGGCCACAGCTTTAAACAATCTCTAGTTACAGGTTGCAGCTGTAGAGGACTCACAATGACGTGGCTACCCCTTGCTTCATCAGCAATATTTGTACTTGTTAGCTTCAATACCGTTCTTCCGATGGTATCCATGAACGTTTTGTACAGCGTGAGCTCGGATTGTATGCTGGTTGGGAGCCCTGAACCGTCGATGATTTCGTATTTCACATTTTCTGCGCCCTCGGGCAGAATGATACGGAGCTGCATCTTCTCGTACTGTACCCCTTCGGGCATCTTTGGTCCTTCCAAAAAGGGTACTTTGAGGACGTACGATTCAACACCGCTGGTGGTGGTAGATTTGCGTAGAAACGGCGACAGTGCGTTATTCCAACCAATGCGAAAAGAATACTTCCAGTCACCAAAAACAGGATAACGCGGTTTCAATTCCAGCATTGCCTCTCGATTTCCAACGCCGGGGCGGAATCGGCTCGTTGACACATTGCCAATATCGTCCGTGAAATACGGGTCGACGGAGCCTGGTTTCAGAGGGAATTTAAGTTGGCTCATGGCAGTGCTTGGAAGATTTTGGTAAGACTTCATTGTCCATGAAACGCGGGAGAAATGCTTCGCCAACTTGGCCCCATCGTTTTTGAGCCAATATCGATCCTCCGTTGCCAGGTTTCCTCCCCAGTGGGAAACCTCGATGTCCCGTTCCAGGAGGGAGCAGGTGATGATGGGTTTAGTGAATTCATATCGCACAGTAATGGGTTCAACTGTCCCAGGAGCAATGTTAGAAGATTTATAGGGACCGTACGTAAACGTGCTGCCCTGTCTTTCTGGGTCCTCCCCTGATTTCAGACCCACTGTTCTGGTATACTCCGGGACATCCATATTGGGAAATTTAACTTTGGTTTTTTGGTTCTCTGTAGTATAGGCCGAGGGGGCATAAGCGGAAAAGGTGTAGGCGAGATACTGTTTTGCATCCTGTTCGATCGCCGCAGGGAGAGGCTTAAGGGAAGAAAGAAGATAGTAGCTTATGCTCAGGGTAAGCTGCGACGAAGGTGCAAGCGGCTTGGGAAGGTGAACGACGTAGAACTGGTTTGGGCTGTCGCACAGACCTGTCAGTATGGCCTGAAAGAAAAGCGCAAAAAGTGTAAAAATCTTTGTGTCATGGCAGCGATGGTGTTGTTCACCTGGAGGGCAAATACTCAGTGGCCTCGACTTCGAACTTCTCCTTTTTCGCATCGTTCTTGTCCCACACGTCCAATCCACCCACTTTGCCAAAGATATCGGTTGCGAAAGCTAGATAGTATTCCGTCTCCGGTTTATCGCCAATATTCTCAATGACGAGGTTCGTTTGCTCACGTACGTAGCCTTTCTCTAGGTTGATACTCCGGAGGAGGTTGACGTTCTTAAAAACTTGCGGCGGAGTAAAATCCCTGGGCAGTACAATTCTCGCAGGAGCTGAGGATGTTGAATTGCCATCTGCACCCAGGACGTTGCGAGTTACCAGCCCACAGAGCAGGACAGCAGCTGCAAAGAACCTCATCATGGCGGTGGAAAGACCCTGGCGGGCCACTTTAGAGGTTTCACAGAGCCCCAGGTAGGGTGTACAAAGTCATTCGTCCTGGAAAGCACCCGTGCTGGAACCTCCGTTATTGTCGTGGGAAGCTCAATGTTGGATCCGCGTGCTCCTGGAGCTTACCTGGCCATTCGGGGTTGGAGAGGACTACGGCGATCATCGCGACCACATGATGTCACGGAGAAAACTCGTATTCGTATCGATGACCTCCCCACAAGAGTCTGGCTGGAAGCATCAGAAGCCCGACTTCACCTGCAAAACTCGAAGAACGCTACCTGAGATTTAAAGTCCTAGTCTGGGCTCTTGTAAACGGTCGACTTTCGCTCAATGCTGCAGGCATCTGTCCTGCTGCACTGAATATGTACAAAATGAGTTTTCGGGGACTCGCAGCTAAACACATGTACCTGGGCCGGAGAATACTGGAGAAGTCGGTGTTAAGACCAAGAAACTTCCATTCTCACTCTCCATTGGGGATTAACCCACAGTTTCTAAAGGTCTCAGAGGAGGTTCGAGACGCTGTTGCAACTGGAAAACCCGTCGTTGCACTGGAAACGACCATATATACCCACGGTACGTTTCTCTCGTTTCTCGTGCGATGTACATACATACACATCTTCAAACTGGTATTAATATGGCGAATAGGATTCCCATATCCTGAGAATGTTGCCCTTGCATCCCGCCTGGAGTCCATTGTGCGCTCTGCGGGTGGTGTGCCAGCAACCATAGGAATTCTAAATGGCGTTGCACGCGTTGGATTGGAGCCAAATGAACTTACGGAACTGGCATCGTCCGCCTTCCATGGGAAAGATCTTCTGAAGGTTTCGCGTCGAGATCTCGGATATATCTGCGGCCTGGTAAAAAAAAAGCCCCTATTCTCGTCGTTTACGACGTAGATCGAGACTGACTATGCTAGGGACTGCGAGGAAAACGCATCAATGGCGGGACTACAATCGCTGGGACGATGGTCCTAGCCCAACTTGCGGGAATCAAGGTATTTGCTACTGGAGGACTTGGTATGTTTGGTTCCTGATTGGACTCTACGCGCTCAATTTCATTTACTAACGTTCTTCCAAGGCGGTGTGCATCGAGGTGGTGAAAATTCAATGGACATTTCCGGTGAGCGGTATTGGCTGGAGACGAATCGTCAAGTATATGAGCTAACTTCACTGTAGCTGACCTTACCGAACTCGGGCGTACCCCCCTTGCAGTCATTAGCTCTGGATGCAAGAGTTTTCTTGATATTCCGCGGACCCTGGAATATCTAGAAACAGAGGGAGTTCTCGTTGCCACATTTGCAGACGGGCGCAAAGGCCGCATCGATTTCCCGGCTTTCTTCAGCAGAGATAGTGGCGTCAAATCTCCCAAGGTAATTCAGGATGAAGCTGAAGCAGCCGCAATCATCTGTAAGTTCACCACTTGCTGCAACACACTTTGTTGCTCGCAAACTTAGCTGTTTGCCAGAATCCGCTAAGGTTAAACTGACTGATTCTTGCAGATGCCCAATCGAGATTGCCGGTTTCATCAGGTCTACTCTTCGCAAACCCAGTGCCTGAGAAGTATGCATTTCCCAAGGACGAAATGGACGCTATCATTGAAAAGGCAGTTGAACTTGCAAGAGTTGAAGGAGCTCACGGAAGTGACAATACGCCTTTTGTTCTAGCAAAGATCAAGGAACTTAGTGGTGGCCGAAGTGTCGCTGCAAACACAGCCTTGGTTGAGAGCAACGTTGAGAGAGGGACGAAGGTTGCCGTAGAACTCTCGAAATTGGAGTCTGGTCTCGTAGACCGGTGAGCTTTTCTCGGAGACAGCATGCGGTAGTTTTAAGGGCAGGCTGATTGTCGATATTTTGTTATATAGGCACATGCCCGGACATATGGGCGTGTTTGAAGTACTTCCTGAGCAGAAGCCTAGCGGACAGGCCCTGAAGAACCACGATGAAGAAGTTTCGTCTAGCTTGAAAACAGCCGGGACAGCCGATATCCTGGTCGCAGGAGCTCTTGCAGTTGACCTCGCATGCGATTACGCGCCACTCTCGCAACATGGCACTTCTCCAAGCTTTCATACATCTAATCCCTCGAGAATAAGCCAGAGTCTCGGAGGAGTCGGCCATAACGTGGCCGTAGCGGCCAGCCACCTGGGCAGCCGGGTGCTCTTCTGCAGTGCTGTGGCAGATGACCTCAGCGGCCGTGCGGCTCTGGCTGGGCTGGGTAACGTCGGACTGTGCCCCGACGGAGTGCAAAAGCTTGATCCATCCACAACAGGGGCACGTACTGCACAATATATCGCCATCAACGACGCGAAGAAAGATCTTTTGATCGCCATGGCGGACATGAGCATCCTTGAGATGCCCGAGGAGAGATTCAATTTCGATGGCTTATGGGAACCTTTGATCCGTCGATCTCGCCCCAGCTGGGCTGTCATTGATGCCAATTGGGGTCCCGACGTCTTTTCGCGGTGGATAATCTTATGCAGGAATAATGGAATCAAAGTTGCTCTCGAACCCGTGTCCGCACCGAAATCCACGAGATTGTTCACAGGCAAGGCTCCTGTTTTCTCGCCCTCGAATGTGGCCCCCAACCACCTCATCGACCTCATAACGCCCAACCAGTTTGAATTGGCCGCGATGCACGCAGCTGCACGCGAAGCTGAACTATTTGATAGCTCAGAATGGTGGCGCCTCGTGGACGCGCTCGGGATGCCGAGCTCTGGATCTCGCGACCGCCTTGTTTCCCTGACCACTTCAGCGATGGTTGATGCAGGGATCCCCCAGCAGAGCATTCAGCTGCTCCCTTTCATTCCTTGCATCGTCACCAAGTTAGGAGCACAAGGAGTGCTGCTAACACAGCTGCTTTCTCCTGGGGATTCACGTCTGTCTTCGGCAGAAGACGAACAGTATATTTTGAGTCGGTCGATGGAGAACGACCCCGTGGTTGGAGGAGTGTACATGCGTCTTTTTCCCGCAGCAGAAATATTATCAAGTGCAGATATCGTAAGTGTGAACGGTGCTGGCGATACACTCCTTGGTGCTATCGTGTCTGCATTGGCCATGGTGAAAGACGGTCGTACGCGAATGAAGGTGGAAGATATCATACCCATTGCTCAACAAGCAAGCGTAAGAACTCTGAAATATCAGGGTGGAGTAAGTCCTGACATTGCAAGTCTTGCTCCATTGCTCCGATCGTTATGACGGAGGATGCAACCGGGTGATCACCCACAGTAATGCAGGTAATCACAAACATAACGCTCAGTCCGCTACGCAGCCATGCCGCGCGTATTTGACTTGTGCATATATTTTTCGCAGGGGACTTTTTGATGGCCTCGACCGTCGTCCTCGAACCTGCTGCCTCAGCGTGTTGAATCAAGATAGCACTCGGTACTAGATCTAGGCGACTTCTCACAACAAGTTTGAGATGTAATACAATCAAATGAAACACTTTTCCAGAGATACTATCCAATTCACCAGTACATGGCAGTTTCCAGTCGTCAATAAGGTCGTTGCTTGATCGTGACTCTGAGTCCAAAACTTTTCGGGCACTTTCTTTCCCCATAACTGGAAGCCGTGGTATATCACGCTGCTCCAGGTCCGGAAGTAAGGTTGGAACCTCTCCTCAAGCAGCCTATAGTTCGAGACCAAGCGAGTCTCGCACACACGATTGTAGGTTTCCAAGCCATGTTCTGCTAGACTATTGCACAGCCAAACATGGCGCGTAGCTCTTCCATGACCTCCAAACTGAAACTCCACTTGCAAGCTTGCCAACACAATAGCGTATCTGTCACCTGCTTCCAAGTTCTTCAAACCTATGTAACTGGCTGGCTGATATTGCAATGCCGTCTTGCGGCAAGTATACAACGTCAAACCCTTCATCTCTGAAGCGTTGAAGAACTGATGAATTGAAATCTGATGCGTCCGCCTTGACAAGAAGTCTCAAGGCATCCCATTTCCAGGACAGATTCAATCATTGCAGGCCCTGAGCGCCGTCTTACGGGCAGGTAGCCACGAAGCGTGATGCAGCCCTTTCAAGACATTCCATTCTTTGGTTGGGGATTTGAGACACGCACGGCTGTAAACGATATCAACGTGAGAAAATGGTACGATGTCATCCGCGAAGGGCAGAAACGCCGGGCTGACTTCATGAGGACCCCCAGAAAAAAAACTCAAGGTAATTTCATATAAATAGTCGGTTACTGTAAAGAGCTGGATATTTTCAAGTAGCAAAAGAAGAGACCGGAAAAGGATGGAGAAATGCATTCGCGAATGTCATGGTGGCCCGTATTTCTCATTTGAATGAACAGGGTTTCGGTGTTGTGAGGCATCGTAGTTGTATCATCACAAGTCCCGCGAAGGCTGCAATTGAGAAAGGCTGATGTAAATTGCTTTCATGACCTGGATTCAATCCATATATTTACAGACTGGTAGTCGGTAGTTGTCCACCACCCAATACTTCCTTCGAACCCCGGTCCATTCGCTTTCCAAAGATGGTATTTTGATGTCCTCCCACTCAACGTCGAAGCCTGCTTCAAGAAGATCAATCTCAACAACCTTCTGGTAGACGTCGTAACTTATCTGCCTATCAGCCCCCATTCCATTAAAGAAGCTCCACCTTCCCCCAGGCTCGAGTAACCCAATAACATGCTCTGAAAAGAAACGGCGGAAATCGGCGTACGACTCAGCAAAGGTGTCATAGTAGATGGCGTCGAAAGTCACGCCTTCATCAATTAATTTTGGTAGAATATCTTGCCATTTTCCCTCATGTACTACAACACCCGATTTTTCATACCAGCCTTTGCTCTTCATCTCGGCTAACACTGAGGGATGTGCCTCGACAATATGATGGAAGCTTGGTTGAAGATCCTGAATCAAGCCGTCCACAATGCCCATACCGTGCCCAATGTTGAGAATTCGAAGTCCAGGGGTGGGAAGAAGCGCCTTTGCTGACTTCGCCATGATTTCCGTTTCCCAGGACATCATCACGCCGTTTTTATCCTCGTCGAGGAGACGGTGGTCTTCAAATGAGAGGTTGGATTGGAGATATCGCGAGTTTGTCACAGCATCCTCATCAGCACTATGCTGACTTTGTTCTACATTTTGCTGCTCATGGGTTTGGGTGGTGGCGTCACCGTCATTGACGCCGTTTGGTGCGTCCTGCTCTCCTTCTCCATCCTGCTCTTCATCCTCATCTACCAGTGGCTCATACTCATCCAGTCTGTTGAGCAGCAATTCTGCTCTAACGCCCGCATCGACCATCAATTCATAAAGCTTGCTGAGCCCTAATCTTCGCGCAAGGCAGCCTGGTGTCTCGTCGTTTGCGTCAAGATCGTTCCAAATTGCACCCTCTTGGAGTAAGAATTTGACGGTCTCTTGTGCAGCTTCGGTTACATCCAGAGCCGCATCAGTGACACCAAGCTCCCCATTTGTTTTCTTCGATCTCTCGTCTTCCGCCTCGGCGTCGGGCTCACAGGCAGCGATGGCAGCATGTAGTGGGGTATATCCGGTCTCAGGATCCTTTGCATTCGCAAGATTATCTCTAGTCTCATTTGAGCGAATCAATTGACGTAGTCTCGGTATATCATGTTGAGAGGCAGCCAGTAAAACTTCTTGGGCGTTAATATCAACATCAATGTCCTCGATTTGGCTTAGAGCACTGTCCGTCATAGCTGCGCTAAGACGGGTTTCACCCCAGTGGTTTCAATTCAGTGAGCAGTTGCGTCTTGCAGAAGCCTATCTTTGGATATAACAGACCGAGTGTTCACTTGGATGAAAACTCGAAAATAGAAAATTTTTCTGCATTCGATCTTTCTGCTACAGTAGTAGTATTTTCAAAAGTCTCAGTGTCGCGACACTCGAGCAAAATTATTGCTGCTCAGGCCTGGTAACGCGAAATGTGGAAAGGAACATCTTTTATCCGCCGCCCTACATGTCACGTCCCCCAACGGAGGTACCAAGAGCACCTGCTGCAGATATCAGGAATTCCTTATGCCACACTATCACGATGGTGTTATTGTTGTTGTCCATGATGCAAACATGCCTCCTAATATCAGACACACAGTTGCAGTGTCAATTCCAGCCCATCTGCAAACAACCTAAAACATCCATACAGGTACAAGATACTTTCCTCGTAACTTTTTCATACCTTCGAGCTGTCTAGAGTAGAAGATATATATATGCATTATGGGAGATGATCAGTTTTCCGAACTCTTGGACCAGACATAAGCCGACTAAAAGTACAATACACAGTCACATCGCTACTAAGCACACGGCTTCGTTCCTTCCGCTTCTCTCCTCCAAAAGCTGATAAAGCAAAAGAAACAGAAGTCGTGCATGAGTAATGGCTAATAACCTTGGCGGTAACTTCGGGTCGCAAATTCAAAGTAGAATGGCGTTTCTTAACTCTTCTCGGACGAATCATACCCAGCATTGACATTCAAGCCCAGGCCCTCAGCATCAAGGTAAAGTTTATTCCTCCCACCAGACTCCTGGAGGATTTGGGCAATGTTACGGGCGTTCTCCAATCTCCGGAGCTCCACGTAGGCCTTGCTTTTCTTAATGGCGTCACCGATAAGCTGAGCAGAGCGGGCTTCACCCTGGGCGCGAACAATGGTAGCCTGTTTCTCCTGCCGCGCCTTGTCAACAAGGAAAGCAGCCCGCTGGGCCTCTTGTTGAGCGACCTGCTTGGCTTCGACGGCCGCCGTAAACTCAGGTGAGAAAGCGAGGTGCTAAAGACATTTCACTAAAGTTAGCCGTAAGGCGGCAACGGGTTGCAAGTTGAGGGAAGGCCACGAGCTCGTTACCGTCAAAGAAACATCGTCGAGGACGATGTTGAAACGTGCAGCACGTCTGGCTAAATTGTCACGGACAAGCCGCGCAACGTTTTCTCTCTGGGTGATCAGTTGGCTGGCATTGAACTGCGCAACGACTGCCTTCAACACTTCGTTCACTATAGATGGGAGGACTCTTTCATCGAAATCGGTTCCAAGAGTACGGTAGATTTGGGGAAGTGCCTCAATGCGCGGTCGCGAGAGAACACGGCAAGTGATGTTAACCATCTGCAAATCTTTCGTTCCTGTGAGGGATGCAACATTTCGCGGTTTGGCACGGACATCATAGATGATTGGCGTTTCCAACCACGGAATTCGAATATGGGTGCCTGAAAGCAGCGATTGTCAACAGTTGCACTCTGGGTCTCAGAGGTCCGAGTGAAATAGAATCACCTTCGTTGTAGATGTCCTTCTTCACGCCCGAAATTCGGGAGTATTTAATCGCTCGATGACCACCGTCGACTAGCAAGCGATAACCGTAAAGTAAGCAACAATCTCTGATGCTAAATGAGGGATGCCGTCCCCTACTTACCTGTGTATAGGAAATGCCAACCCCCAAAACCCAATACCGCCGCAGCGACGGCACCATATAGAAACAGCTTCTGTGGGCCACCGCCAGGAAAGTTAGGGGGTGGTCGCCTCTGCTGAAGGGCACTCTGCAATCTCTGCCACGTCTCACGAGGATCCGACATGATGCTTTCCAAGTCGATCACAATAAGAAAAAGGTCACGGGCTGTTTTCTCCGCACCTCAAGCGAAGACGAACCGCGCCGAGCCAGAAGACAAGCAACTTTGAAGAGTTCCAACTTGGGACCACAAAGCAAGGACACTAGAGCCAAAAGGGAAAGGTTAAAGACTGGCAACACTGTTTTAGCTTGGCAGCTTTCTGAGTTACATAAAAGGCAGGCAACGCGGACCAACAGACGCATCGGAAAGTTTGAGAGACGACAGTGAAGCTCGCTTCCCTCGACCCCAAATGACAAATATCTGATACTATCAACTCCTCCTAGAAACCAATAAGTTAATTCAATCCATTTGATGTGGCATGATCGAATCCCAATACATGACATTGCAATCAATCGCTATTTGAATCTTTTCTCGTTTCACCTAGACGGTTCTCGTTTTCATTGGGAGTTTTGCCACGACCATGCCACCTGAGCGTACTGGCAAGAGTGTGTTCCTGGGGAACATACCATACAGTAAGCTTGCTCTTTTTATTATCTCTTTAGGCGTTTTAATGACGATGCCTTCCCGATAGTCTAACTCTTTGCTTCCTTCCAGATCTCACTGAGGAGCAAGTCAAGGACATCCTTAGCTCCGCCGGCACGGTTACCAAATTCCGCTTGATGATCAATCCGGAGACAGGAAAACCGAAGGGTTATGGATTCGCGGACTTTGCAGATGCAGACGCTGCCGCTTCGGCTGTTCGAAATTTAAATGATTATGAGGTGATGGGCCGGAAAATACGGGTGGATTGGCCTCACAACAACGAGAAAGATTCGGTGCCGCCTGATTACTCTCAGCAGTCGCAGATGGGCACATCAGGTCAAGATGGCCAAACTGGTCAACCACAGGCTCCTCTCCTCCCGACCCTACCACCGGGGGCCGAATTACCCCCGAATTTGACGTGTTCAAATGCCATATCCCAGACGCTTGCCTCGCTCCCTGCACCGCAACTGCTTGACGTGCTGACACAAATGAAATCATTGGCCATGGCGGACCCCGCCCGTGCGATTGAGTTATTGCGACAAGCGCCTCAACTAGCATATGCTATTTTTCAGGCACTATTGCTGATGAATCTAGTCGACTACAACACTCTTGGGTCTGTAGTTGAGCAGGCCACGCAACCTCAGGCCCCAGTCCCTCAAACGCAACACCTATCTCAGATCCCTCAACAATATACTCCTTACTCGTCTGTACCAGGACAAATCTCAACGCCGCCGATCCATAATGCGCCGTTTGCACCTCCTTCCGCCGCGCCTCAACAGACTCAACCACAGCCCCAACAAGCACAGCTACCAAGCCAAGATGAGCTTCTACAGCAGGTTTTGAACATGCCTCAGTCTACGATAGACGCGTTGCCCCCTGTGGAGAGGACTCAAATCATGATGTTAAGACAACAGCTTCTGCAACAAGGTCGAAGATAATTACCAAATCAGCACATACCTTCGCTAATTCTCTGTTTCGTTCCTCAAATCCTCCTGCTTCCTTGTCTGTGGCGTTCTGGCTGGCGTAATCATAAGAGGGATCCAGGAATGGAATCACCAGTATCGTTGGGGCTGGGTATCGTTATTAGGGGTGGGTTCTTCGCTTTCCTTTTCTGCAAGGGTTCTCCTTTCAAGATGTGACGGTGTTTTCTCCGACCAAAGGCAGGATTGCTGCGGTTTAGCTGCTCTGTTTCCCTTTACATTCAGATTTGATTGCTGTGTTGACTCCTCTATGTGCTTGATAAATCTTCGGCTGGAAATACATCGTTGCATTGACTAAGGATGTATATGTTAAAGCGATTTCCCCAAAGTCCTTCATGAGTTGCAACTTGACGTATGTACTGCTTTTTGAAGGCCCCCTGAACAGGTCGGCAACCCCACGTGAACCTTGAAACATGAATGGTTTGTCACCATTCCAGCTAACAGCTTCCAGGAACATGGCAACCCTGATTAGACATCTACGGCTGGGTTGTTGACACCTGAGACATGATCACGTTCACACCTTACGCTCTATTCCTTCTAATCGTGTTGAGATCAATCAACTCAGTTCAGATTTAATTCCAGGCATGTGTGATATGGTACCACGTAGTAGTACTAACTACTACACAAAAGTACCCAGTAGCACTCTCTAAGACAATACCAGTTTTGGCCCAGCACCTCCAACGACGGCAAGATGTCCGGCTCCAGTACCCTGGCCACGGACGGCGTCATA